>JAUBNY010048483.1:0-10623 GCA_032275445.1 Crypturellus soui
GTAACCTTTGCAGTCCTCTCTGCTGCTGGCTTACTTCCTTCTCTAGCTTAGAAAAGAGTTGAAACAGCTCCGCCAGCACCTTCTTTCTCATGCTTGCTCCTTACTTCAATTTCCACATTTGAAAAATAAAGTTGTTGATATTTTCCCATCTTGTGAGACTCTAACATTCATAAATCATTTAGAAGTTCCCAGATAGAGTTACAAATTTTTAATAAATGCAATGAATATATTCAAGGAGACCATCTTGAAGCTGTTTTGAAAATCAGTAATGCATCATTATTATTAAAATTGATAAAGGCAAAAAGGAACAAAAAGAAAAATAGAAATCAAAACACAAGGCAAGATCAGATAAACCATAATTAATTTGATTCAAAGTAGCTAAAGAGATCTAAAAAGATTTTGTTTTGTTTTTAAGGTGGACAGATCCAAATATAAATCACAGTTAAGGTCTTAAAAAAAAAAAGCAGGAACAATCATTTTGTATTGTATTTATGCAATGCTTAGCACAGACGGTTTGAACTTCTAAGTGCTAGAATTATATACATAAAACTAAGAAAGATAATATGCATGTGGGTATCCCGTTCCACTGTCGGAGGAGGTTTCGATATGATCCCAAGAGTGAGATTAAGACACCAACGGGATCAAATGCCATACAACCTTGTTAGCTTTATTCTCATAAGTGCGATAGGACAGAGAGAAGAAGAAGGAGAAGACGAAAAAGGAGAAGACGAAGAGAAAAAGAAAGATAAACAAGCAAGCAGGAGAGAGGCAACAAGATTATAGTTACCACCACCACCAGTCCAACTAGGTTTCATTGGCTCTGTCTCGGTACCTCGGTGCAGGTTATGTTCAGGGGCAGAATGCACGCACGCCTGTGCAGGTTATGTTCCGGGGGGGGGGGGGGTAGGGGAAGAAGGCCGCGCACCCCAGGGGAGGAATACGTAGTCCTTTTATGTCCCCCTTCTCAAAGACTCCGCACACTTTCTTGAAGTTTTCTGATACTGTTGTTCATGTCGTATGTGCTGTGTGCTCTGGTGTTCCTCTTCACCTGATTCAAATGGAAGCTCCACTTGGTAGGCACTGCTGAGAATGTCATTGTTCAGATCTCTAGCTGATCTTCCCAGAAACAGGGTGACGGGGTTAAGAAGTGTAAATGGTGAGAGATACTGTCATTGTTTGGGTCTTGAACTGGTCTTCCCAGAGGCAAGATGCCGAGGCATTGTTCAGGTAAATGGTGTGTCAACAATGTCCAGACAAACACAATCCACAACAGTCTCCCTTACAGTGGGGACACAGTGACAATTTTTTTTTTCTGTTTTTAGCTTAATACCTGTACTTGTGCATATGACAATAATTCAACATTCTTACTATGTGTGGGAAAACTTTACTTTTATATTCTTGCCAAAGCACACAAAATGGCTCTTTCCTCGTAATCTGAATTTGCTGTGGGATTCTATTTGAAGTATTTATATCAAATTTATTCCATTTTAAAACATGAAGGACTGGCAACTCAACAAAGGCATTTCAAAGTATGAAAAAGTTTTGCCAACATTAATGTCAGTGATTTCCCTAAACTAGTTTATTCTTAGGGTACATTAGGGTATCATACTATAACATAATATATAGATTAAGTTGTATTATCCTTTCGAAACATCTTGACAGAATGTTTTTTACTCTGTTCGAGCAAAACAAACTGTTGGTATCATTTGTGGACTATGTTGGAAACCATAACAAAAGAGAAATTTAAGTTAGAGCATTTCTGCCCACAGCAAATGCAGAAATATCCATCAGAGGGCTTTTCCCTTTGAAATATTTTAAGCATACAGATGTCTAAGCCAAAGACCACTGAAGGCAGTGTTTTCTCTTATTTCAGGGGGCTGTGGATCAAAGGCTGCTATAGAAAACTGTCAATAACAATAATTGTCATATAAGGGAGAAAACTGTTGTCCATTATACTTAGATTAAAAGCAAAACCTATTTGAATATTGACATCGCAAAGGAAGTATAGTTGTTTGTAATATGACAGTTGCAAGCTTAGTAATGCTCTTTAAACACAGAGAGCCTGAACCATTTTAAAGAGAGTATTTATTCAATGTTTCATAGGTATCTCAGTATTAAAACAGACTAATAAATATGTTCCAGATTTTTAAAAACCCAGTTGTTTGGTACAAAATATAGGACTCAGGTAGAATACAAGTTCTAGTGCTTTAATGTTTATTTTTCCCCCATATCTGGCCAAATGGATATTTATTAAGAGAGAGCAAGAGAACAAGAGAGTGAGATTCATTGTGAAAGTTTGCTTTGCGTGTTGTTGGGTATTGTAGAGATGCCCAAGTAAGCATATGAAACTGCTAGTTCTTACCCCAAATCATTGCCTCAAATTGCAATCCAAACAATATTTGTGGCGTCATGCATCATAAAAAGCAACTGCTCATTATCACCACAGAAATGAAATAGGAAAAAAAAAAACATTCTTAAGTCTACAGGCAGCTGAATTTTCCACTTTGTTTCAAAGATTGAAATTATGGGTAAAGTAGACTTGAAATAACAGGGCAGCTTAACAAATGGCTGGCCACTCTGTCACACCATTTCTTCAGATCTAGTAAGTATGTAAACACCAGGCTTGATTACCATTTCTCAAAGAGGAAATGAAAGTCCCAAATAAAGCCTATGCACTTTGAGACTTTGCCCAGGCAGTGGATAGGTAGTGAGTCATGCTGATGTTTCTGGTTTCTGAACTTCTCTGCTGAACTTTGAAAAAAAAGCAAGTACTTCAGAGTTCAGCAGGTTAAAATATTTATTACTCAATTTGTAATAACAGGGAAGTTTAAAACACTGAAGAAAATGCCTGTAAAATTGGCAGGAGGAATAATGAAGTAAAGCCAAATTCTGACCTGCAGGAAATGGATTCAGTTACACTGACTCTAGGAAAAATGCATCTAATCACACTGGGGCTGTATTTGGCCATAAGTCTCTGGCATTGCTTTCTGTGATAATAGTTTTGTTCTAGTTATTAACAGGATCTGATTCATAAATTCATATGAAATATTTTGGGATCGTTTCAAATTATGGGCCAAAGTACTTCCTACAGAAACTCCAGTTTAACTGGAATAACAGCGAGGCTTAACCTGGGGTTTGATCTTGAATTGATGACATTCCTTAGTCCTAATAAGTAAATTTAATAGCTATTTTCAGCAATCATCATCTTCTCTTTGTAGCCCTACTCTGTGGTTCAGCTGTACCATTTGAGAATAAACTACAGATCATGAGAAAGTGACAACTGGTTTTCTTTCCTTTTTAATAATGAATTACGGGCAAAATAGTCAAGGAAACTCCTTTTCTACTTTGTCATTAGGATGGGTCATGCCTCTTAATAGAAACCGATGTATGTAAATTGTTAATTTAAATAAATTGTTTCTATTCCATGTAATAACAAGGTAATACACCTATTTTGTCACCTATAAGAATGTAATTTTATTAATTCTAAATCTGCAGCTGTAAAATTTGACTGTAAACCACATTAAATAAGCATGACATTTCAGAATACATTTGGGTACTCTTTCTCTCCCTTTTTTATTTTTAACCAGATGTTGAAGGTCATTGAAAAACAAATGTCTTCTGTGTTCTATCAAAAGGTTTTAAATTGCACTAAATGTTTGTAGGCTAAGAGCAGGGAAAACTGAGGTGAAGTTACAAATATAATAATTTATCATTTTGTGAGAAAAGAAGACAACAAAATATTTTTCTTGTAAATTTACAATGTCATATGGCTATCTTAACTCTTTTGTTTTTACTTATTTTTCCATGTGCATATTCCCATATTGTCTATCAAAGCAAGATTTCTTTTGAAAGGTGTCATGGAATGAATGGGGGGATGAGTGATGCGATGCACTTCACTCTTATGAAAGAAATAGTAATATATTGTATTGATATGGCCAGTGGGTTTAATGAGATTCTATGGCAAGGTCACTGTTATTTACTGCATTGAGGACAAGTTTATACGAAATTACCAGGAAGACCCTCCCGTTGTGTCACGGGGTGCAGATTGAACCCCCTTGCCTCCTCAGAGGAGCCTGGGTGCGGCTGGATCCAATCTCAGTCCCAGACTTGGTCACTGGTTTATGTCTAAGGGATTATGTGCACAATCAATCCTGGATGCAATTAAGTAAAACTTACAGTGTTAGAAAGTTTTTGCATGCTATGTTCACTTACCATGGATCTGTTGCTGGTAAGGGATCTCAACCTCGAGGAGTATCCTTGAGAGGCGTCCCTGCTCAAGGGGAGATCCTGGTGTGTAGCCCACTGCCTTGCAAGGAGAGCTCGCCGTGCTCTGGGGCTGTCCCTCTATTTATGGGATGATTGATTTATAGTTATTTTTGCATGTCAACTGAACTTCCACTGACGCCATCTTAGTTAGTCCTCATCTATTGTGCTGTTGTATCTCTCTCCCCAAGGTCCATTGGAGCATCCCCCAGTGGAATGCAGCCATATGGTTAATGTTGAGTGGGTAGAGGGGGGAGAGATTTAGGGAGGCAGACACCACAACCAGATAATGCTGCTGGTGACACCCATGCAGGGCTCTGTGTGGGAGGTCAGATCATGGGTGTGGAGAAGGAGCACACCCATCACAAAAGGACACTTGTAGACAGCAGGGTAATACCCAATAAGAACCAGATTTACAGCAAAATGTGATTTTCCCAATTCACTCTATTCTGATGTTTCTTCTACCACTTGCTCATCTCTACAGTGCTGTACCTAGCCATTACAGAGGAATTGAGGATCATGGTCATGTTAAACATAGATCATGGTAGAGCATCATTTTTTCCAGATATTTCAGCGCTTAGACTGAGAACATTGACTATTACATTTCTGGTGTTGGACTTCTGCACAGTAAAATGCTATTTCCCAATTAAACAGCTGCAAAATGGTCTACCATTGCACATGTAGTCATGCATCAAAGCTTTACCACCTGTATTGATAGTATTTTGCATTTTTTTGATCCAGATGACAAAAACACCATGTAATATAGAGTATGCTTAATGCTCTGTGCCTGGTTAGTGTAAATTCATGCAAGCAAACCTATGAGCATGACAGCTGGATGCTATTCTTATTTTTACTATCATCTCATCATTTCAATAGAACTGCATGCTTTCAAGCTTTCAACAAGTGATGAAAGTCAGTTGCAAGACTTCTAACATCAAATTAAATTTAGCAACAATAACTGATAAAAATTTTGATTAATGATTTTTTACAGTGTTCTTCCCTTCATTATTCCTTTTTTACCACTTGAGATCACCCATACAGCATGCGTGTTTTTGACAAGCCTTTAGCTTTCAGCAGCTCAAAACTGAGTAGCTTTTGCCCCCTATTTATAAAGCTAAAACGCATGAAACCTGATTACTCAATATCCATACAGGCTGTTCTTTGTCCAGTTTTGTGCTCTTTTGGTACTTGATGTAAAATATGGCAGCCTATATTTGAGTAAAAGTACCATCTGTATCACAGGTTACTTATGCAATTAAGATATCCTTTCTTTAAATTTATGTATGAACTTTAAGCTAAATGTGCAGGATATACCTCAAATTTCTTTCATCAGGTGAGTATCTGGCAAGGCAAGTTGATAATATCTAAAAGTACCTGTTGCAATTTTAATAATTTGTAAGACAAGGACATGCCTGTGTAAGAAGATTAAGTGGCAAAATTATAATGATAGCCTACTGTAGCTGCAGCTATGATTTCTCTTTGTATGGAATAAGAGTGAATTTTTCTATTATGGCATAAATTCTTTCCCAACAACTTGCAAACAAACTAAAAACAGTCACTGTTGCTCTAGAATAGGTGCCCATGAAGTCAGTTAGATTTGTAATGATATTAATTCATACTTTATAGTATTATACTTCATAATGTGTGTATGTACTTGACTGCGAGTAAACCTGACATCAATCATGAAAGACAAATTGGAGTGCAATGCTATTCTAGATCTAGGAGAGCAAATTGCATTTCTTTGGAGTATATGTTTGAAAGAAATCTCAAATGATTTCTGATCCACTCTTAAAAATGTGCCTCTGGGCAGTGCCTTTGCCCAGCCCAGCTGAAGTTTGATCTTTTCTGACCTTCTACTCTTTCAGGTTACTTTCTGACCTTTTTGGAGCCAGTAAACAACATCACCATGGTCCAGGGGCAAACTGCAATCCTCCACTGCAAGGTAGCAGGCAACCCCTTCCCAAATGTCCGATGGCTAAAAAACGATGCTCCACTGGTTCAGGAGCCAAGGCGGATCATCATAAGAAAAACGGATTACGGTTCGCGTTTGCGAATACAGGACCTTGACACCACTGACACAGGGTACTACCAGTGTGTAGCTTCCAATGGGATGAAGACCATAACAGCAACGGGAGTGTTGTTTGTAAGGCTTGGTGAGTTTGTGGCTTTTATAATCACTCTGGTTGCCTTATAGACTGGGTATTAGTTTTCACAGTGGCATAAGAAATGAATTTGGTGTTTTCTGAATAAAAAGAAAAAATTCTGAGCATGAAAGGAAATGAATAAAGCCACCGCCGCGGCCTCTCCTCCAGTGTATGGCTTCTCGATTGAACTTGATACCCATTTACTGGTAATAAGAGAAAGTAAATACAGATAGAATGGTCTGTAAATACCTAGTGCAGAAAAAATATAAAGAAGTGCCAGGGGGAAGTCTGAAAAGGTAACATTTCATTGCTGAGGGTGTTTGTTCTGCTGCTGACTTGCCTTCCAAGACTGTCCTTGGATAGTTGAAGATGCACCACACCTTTCAAGAAGTACCTATATTGCTTTTTGGAGGGTTGGTCATTCAGGCTGGAAGCCAGGCTTTAGTATATTTTATGTGTAAGTGTTTCTGAAGTGGTAGGAAAAAAAGAGAGATATTTTCCAAAATTTTCTTTTAATTTTGTGATAATAATAGTTAAGTCCCCAGTTTTGTGGTGATTCATTAATTGTGGAGCACCATATGTTATTGCTATTATGACCAAAGTTAAGGGCATGCCCTTGCCGTATTATAGACTCTGACGGTAAAGCTCAGGTGGATTTAATAGGGCTTAATATGAGGTAAGTGATGTGTCAAGACAGCATATTGCTGGGATAACACATTGTTTTTTTAACAGCCTATTTTTTAATCAGAGGAGACATTGTCTAAAAAAAAATAAGTCCATTCAAGTTGCTGCCTCAATGGCCAGAAGATTCATGTGGTTTTTATTTGTGACTTTTAAAACAGCTATATGCAATTATGTGTGGGAAGCCAGAAACTTTTGTTTGAATCTTGAAGTGAACCTTCCTTAAAGAGACACGGTTTGCCCTCAATTGTTATTGACATTTTTTATGCTGTCATCCTTGAGTCAAACCTGTCAACAACACTTATTTGTTTTGTGTTTGCAGGTCCAACCAACAGCCCAAATCACAATCTGCAGTAAGTACTTTTTGGAAGTTATTTAATGAACTCTGTTCAATTTTGTTCTGTAGGAATTTCGGTGGTAAACACGATATACACTGCCTGCAACCACTCTGTTTGCTAAAAATATTTGATTGAAAACTCTCAAAATGGCCCAAGCCAACTCAGACAAGGACAGCATTGTGTTAGAGTGGGTTTTGATTTGATAGAAATTTCTTGAGCAACTTGTGCTTGCATTTTTCATATTTTAGAGAAGCAAAATACCACAAAGTCATTATGTTTGAACAGTAATCATTTGCAGGGCAAGTATAAGCTGGATGAGTGGTTGAAAAAGAACATGTCAAATGCTTAGGTTGCTGCAGTTGTAAATATACTTATGTCATATTGTTATAAGTGGAAAGATCAGATAAAATAGACTGGAATGCTGAGTTTGAATAGTCAGTGTAATTCTGGCTGTTTTAGAGGCAACTTGGTGATTTTGGTTAGTTGCTTCAGCTCGCATGTTGAACCAGCTATAAAGATGAAAATAGATCAGTTCTATTTCATCATTGCTTTATGTGTTAATATTACTTTAAATCCTGTGCATTGTATGATTTCTAGAGATAGATTCTGCTGTGGCTCTGTTAACAGAATGAAGAGTGCTATCTGGGACCCTGGTATATGTTAATTACTTAACTTGTTGTCCACCAGAACTCCCAAATCCCTCTCCATGGAGCTGTTTTCCAGCAGGTCAACCCCTAATCCATCCTGGTGTCTGCAGTTATTCTTCCCCAGGTGCAGGACCCTGCACTTGTCCTTGTTGAACCTCATGAGGTTCCTCTCTGCCCAACTCTCGAACCTCTCCAGGTCCCTCTGAAGGGCAGCACAGCCCTCTGGAGTGTCGGCCACTCCACCCAGTTTGCTATCGTCGGCAAACTTGCTGAGGGTGTACTCTGTGCCCTCGTCCAAGTCATCGATGAGCAAGTTGAAGAGCACCGGGCCCAGTACTGACCCCCAGGGGACACCACTGGCCACAGGCCTCCAACTAGACTTGGCCACATTTATCGCCACCCTCTGAGCTCTGCCATCCAGCCAGCTCTCAATCCACCTCACTGTCCACTCACCTAACCAACACTTCCTGAGCTTCCTCATGAGGATGTTATGGGAGATGGTGTTGAAAGCCTTGCTGAAGTCAAGGTAGACAACATCCACAGCTCTTCCATCATCCATTCAGCCAGTCATCCCATCATAGAAGGCTATCAGGTTCGTCAAACATGACTTCCTCTTGGTGAATCCATGCTGACTACTCCTGATCACCTTTTTTTTCATTCAAATGCCTAGAGATGGTCTCTAGGATGAGCTGCTCCATCACCTTTCCAGGGACGGAGGTGAGGCTGACCGGCCTGTAGTTTCCTGGGTCCTCCCTCTTGCCCTTTTTGAAGACTGGAGTGATGTTGGCTTTCTTGCACTCCTCCGGCACCTCTCCTGTTCTCTGTGACCCCTCGAAGATGATGGAGAGCAGCTGAGCCATATCCTCTGCCACTTCCCTCAGCACTCTTGGGTGCATCCCATCCAGGCCCATAGATTTATGGGTGTCCAGTTTGTCTAAATAATCCCTAACCCAATCCTCCTCAACCAGGGGAAAGTCTTCCTCTCTCCCAATTTTCTCTCTTGTCTTTGGGCTCTGCAGTTCATGAGATCTAGCCTTAGCAGTAAAGACCGAAGCAAAGAAGGCATTTAGTAACTCTGCCTTCTCCGTATCCCCCGTCACCAAGGCACCCTCCCCATTCAGCAGGGAGCCCACATTTTCCCTAGTCTTCCTGTTGCTGCTGATGTATTTGTAAAAGCCCTTCCTGTTGTCCCTGACATCACTTGCTAAATTTAATTCCAAACAGGCCTTGGCCTTCCTCGTTACATCCCTGCATACTCTGACGATGTTCCTGTATTCCTCCTAAGTGCTCTGACCCTTCTTCCACATTATGGATGCTTTCTTCTTCTGTCTAAGTTTTCCCAAGAGCTCCTTACCCATCCATGCAGATCTCCTGCTCCCCTTGATTGACTTCTTGTAGGGATACACCGATCCCGAGCTTGGAGAAAGTGGTGCTTGAATAGTAGCCATCTCTCCTGGACCCCCTTTCCCTCTAGGTGCCTGGCCCAAGGGATTCCTCCAAGGATTGTCCCTGAAGAGGTCAAAGTTAGCTCTCTTATGTCCAGGGTTGCAATCCTACTTCTTGCTCAGCTTCCTCCTTGCAGGATCTTAAATTCCAACATCTCATGGTCACTGCAGCTGAGACTGCCCCCAAAATTCACATTTCCCACTAGATAATCTCTGTTTGTTAGTACCAGGTCCAGCAGCACCCCTCTCCTCGTTGGCTTATCTACCAACTGCATCAAGAATTTATCTGCAGTGTTCTGCAGGAACCTCCTGGACTGTCTCTTCCTAGCTGCGTGGTCTTCCCAGCAGACATCAAGTCCCCCATAAGGACCAGGGCCTGTGATCGTGAGGCTTCTTGCAGCTGCCTGTAGAAGGCCTCATCCACTTTCTCTTCCTGGTCAGGAAGCCTGTAGTAAACACCCACCACAGTGTCACCCCTGTTGGCTGCCCTTTCATCCTCACCCACAGACTCTTGCACTTCGTCCTCCCCTAGGCAGAGCTCCATATATTCCAGTTGCTGTCGCACGCTCATGTCAAGAGCAACTCCACCACCTCACCTTCCCGGCCCGTCCTTCCTAAAAAGCACAAAGCCATCCATGGCCATGTTCCAATCATGAGAACTGTCCCACCATGTCCCAGTAATTGCAATGATATCATGGTCCTGCAACCGCACACACATCTCCAGTTCCCCTTGTTTATGCCCCGTGCTGCGTATGTTTGCATAGAGGCATTTGGGTTGGGCACCCAATGTGCCCCTCTCTCTAGCTGGGTCAGCTGTAACTTGACTATGTGAGCCTTCAGTAGCTCTCCTGTTAAGATGTGTTCCCTCTCCAGGCTCTGGGCATCCTTCGCTGGCTCTGGTGTTAGGCTGCTGTGAATGGCATGGCATGTCATCCTGTCACTTGCTCTGCGACGAAGTTGGGACGGCCCAGGATGCATGCTATACATAAGCCTTTATTGATCAAGTAGGTACAGTACTTCTTATATAATCTTCATCCTCATCATGGCTGCATGGTGATTCCTGATTCGCTGTTCCACTCAGTTCCTCTTCGTTGACAACTTCCAC
>JAUBNY010048484.1:0-10612 GCA_032275445.1 Crypturellus soui
CGCTCCCGCCGCTCCGCGCCCCGCGCCCGCCGCCGCCGCCGCCATGGAGGCCATCAAGAAGAAGATGCAGATGCTGAAGCTGGACAAGGAGAACGCCATCGACCGCGCCGAGCAGGCGGAGGCCGACAAGAAGCAGGCAGAGGACCGCTGCAAGCAGGTGGGCCCCCTGCCACCCTCCCCGCGGTGCGGCCCGGGGACCCTGCCTTGGGAGTGACTGCCCCCAGGGACATCGCCATGGGGGGTGCCCAGCACTAGGAACTCACCCCAGTGGTCGTCCGGCCCTGGGGACCTCACCTCTCACTGTGCCCCTGCGTCCAGCCCTGGGGACCTCACTGCTCCTGGTGTCCGACCTTGGGGACCTCAGCCCACTTAGTGTCTCATCTGGAAGGCCACTGCCCTACGGGTGTCCACCCCAGTCCTCCCACCCAAGAGGGAGCCAGCCTTGGGGACTGTCCCCACTGGTGTCCAATCCTGGGGATCTCACAACATGGGGTGTCTAACTGTGGACACCCCGTCCCACTCAGTACCCAGGCATGGGGACCTGTGCCCCATCATACTGACCCACCACTCACCTCGGTCAGCCTCAGATGCAGGCCATGCCTCAGGGGGACACCTCCGCGCCCCACCTGCCGCCTCCTTGTCCTTCTCATGGAGAACTTTGGGACAACCTGCTGCCATCCCAGGTGCATAGAGAGGGAGATCTCAGTGGCCTCTGGAGCTGTGTCCCAAAGGTGGGACGTAAACAGTCGCCAGCACAGGGAGGAGGCCGCCACCTCCTTTCCCCCTTGAGGCTCAGGGATACTGGAGGCTGCCCTGGCCCATAGGGAACCTTGGTGCTCCCCAAGGATCCATGGCCCAAAGCTGACAGAGTGAGCCTGTCCTGGTGCTCCCTTCCCGTGCCCCTTGTCTGGGCCACGCCGGGATGAAGGTGGCTGTCCCCCCCCAGCCCCACGGGCACTGCCAGTGCGCTGGAGACCTCTGGCCCTGCATGCCCTTGGCCTGATCCCTGTGCTCCCTTCCCTTCCCCAGCTGGAGGAGGAACAGCAGGGCCTGCAGAAGAAGCTGAAGGGCACAGAGGATGAGGTGGAGAAGTACTCCGAGTCCGTCAAGGAGGCGCAGGAGAAGCTGGAGCAGGCGGAGAAGAAAGCTACAGACGTACGTAGGCTCTGCGGCCACCCCTCCCCATGCGCACACCAGACCAGGGGTGGGCAAAGGAAGAGGGGAGCCTTATATGGAAAGCATCTGTGGGGAAGACTGGCAGGATCCCATTCCTGGGACGCTGATCCTGAGCCGGGCTGAGCGGCTGGCAGCAGCCCGGGGCCGGCCGCATGTGGGGGCAGCGCGATGGGTAGAGCGGAGCCACTGCCTGCCTGGCTCAGCCCCGCACCCCGGCAGGGACAAGGGGGACAAGGACCCATCTGGGTCCCCGGGCACGCAGCTCAGGTGCTGCCGTAGGAGCACACTTCGTGAGCTCTGTAGGAGAGCTAAGAGGAGCAGGAAGGAGAAGCGGCTCTTGCCCATGACTGGCCACCACAGTGACAGTGCGCTGGCTGCAGGGAAGGATGCAGGGTGCTCCTGGTGGGTCCGGTGGGCAGCCTGGCACCCTGCGAAGGACGCGTCCGGAACCGGTTTTATTTAGTGTTGTGGCTGATGTTTCTGCTGAGAAATGGATCCCTCTTGGGAGATGTGAGGAAGGTGTTGAACTTGGCTGGTGGCAGCTGAGGGTGAAGGGCAGAACAGCTGTGTGCGCCCTCGCGGGCCGGGCGGGCTGTAACGACCGCGCTGCCACACCAGGTATTTGACACCCTATAAATAAATCCTCCTTTTGATAGCCAGTCCTTCTCTGATGAAAAACAACCCTGGAAACTGGAGGAGAAGCTAAAGGGGAGCCGTCTGGCGCATGGCCAGCAGGGACCTGGCCAGGGTTTTTAGGATTGAGAACAAAAAATTCAATCCCGGCTGGTTTAGGGAGCTAAATGGGGGAGATGCGTCAAATCTCCGAGGTGGCCGCCAAGGAGAGGGAAGAGCAGTCAAGGACGAGCAGCGGGAGGCCCTGGGGCCACTGGCTCCTTGGGGACTTCAGAAGATGCAGAGAAGGAGCCAGGGCTCAGGTGGCCCCAGGGTTGAGGTGCCCGTGGCTCATGCCACGGGCTGAGCTGATGTCTCCATGTGAGCTCCGCTCTGGCTCTGTGTGCCCTTCACTGGGGGACAGGGGCAGCCCTGGGACGCACAGCCCTGCCCCAGCACCCGAGTCCTGCTGGGCTGAGGCTGGAAGGAGACGTTTGCAGAGGTTTGTCCTGGGAAAGCTGCGTCTTGGCTTGTTGGCCTGCCCCAGTTCAATGCGATACTCAAACCTGCTGACTTGACGCAGTGGGTATGGAGCGGCTGCAGTGTCTACATGGGGTTGGACTGGTCTAGGCGACCACAGCATGGGGTACCCTGGCACAGGGAGGTAGGGGCAGGCACCACGCTACAACATTGTTTGTGGGGAGAAGGGGTGCAGAGCGGAGCCGGGCCGCGGGGCGCCGTCCTGGGCTTCCTGCCCCTGAGCAGGGAGGGATTGCGAAGCGGAGCCCCGCGGGAGGTGTTGACGCCTGACGGGATGCCCCGTGTCTGGGACAGCAGAGCCACCAGGGCAGCTGAATGTGCTGACAGTGCTAAGTGTTGGGGCTCGTGTTACCTCCTCCAGCGCAGGGACGTGGCAAGGAGCAGGGCTGTTACTGGCCCTGCGGAGGCCAGGAGCGAGCGCAGGTGTGCTTGAGGCTCAAGCAGCCTGTGCTTGCGAGCACAGAGCGGCCCCAGCCCTCGAGTGGGTCAGGGCGTATCACATGTAACCCCGCCCTTGGGAAAAGCGTCAACAAAGGCCTTAAAAGAGTATGTCTCCCCTGCTGCTCTTGGAAGGAGCTGGCAGTTGCCTGTGCCTGGCACTGTTGAGCTCATGGGCGGCACCGGCGCCAGCTCAGCGCTGGTACCACCCCGGTGCCACCCCGGTGCCGGCGGTGCTGACGTGGCTACGCGGCGGGTGCCAGTTTGCAGCACAGAGCTGAGGGTGCAGGTCCAGGGATCAGGAGCCTGCTCCAGTTCGGAGGCAGGATGCAGGGGGAGACCCCGCAGAGGCACCATGTCTTGTGCCCTGCAGCGGGGGATGCCCGTGGCCACTCTTGCAGGGGCTCTGGCACAGGCTGCAGTCGGTGTGGGCAGGCTCACTGCAGACGCCACCGTGGTAGCCGCCGGCAGTCCCGCACCAGTGCCTTGCGCGGGGCTGTTGTGCCCGTGGGGCGCAGCAAGGAAACGCAAGCTCCAAGCTCCGTCATTCCCAGGCCGTGATCCCAAAGGCTGCACCCGAGTTCCCGCCCCGGTGCTCTCCCAAGCTGCGACTTTGCTCTTATTTGGCGATTCCCCGAGCCGGTGGGAGGGAACGGGGCTCTGCTGGGAAGTGACTGCATCCTGGGGTGGGGCCAGCGCCAGAGGCACCGGAGGCGCCCAGGGCCGCCAGGCCACAGGCACCCAGGGCGCCCGGCCCCAACCTGCCCTGCGGACAGTCCCATGGCCCCTGCGGTGCCCATGTGCTGTAAGGGCCCATGGGCTGCTGTGGTGGGGCAATAGGAGAGTGCAGTGGGCGCCACAGCATCCGCAGAGTTCCTGGTTTGGAAATGGTGGTGCTCAGCAAGGCCAGCCCTGGGCCACCACTTCCCAGCTCAGTCCGAGCCCGTGGCAGCTGCTGGCACAGCCCGGGAATGCGTGTTCCCGGAGGCAGGTGTGAAATGTGGCCTAGGGTGCCCAGGAACTGTCAGAGCTCCTTAGCGGAGGATTGAGTGACACCAGTGCTGGCTCATCCCCACGGATCAGCTCTCAGCTCTGGCCGGGCACATGCTCCAGCCGGGACGGAGAACTGGGAGCCGGGAGCCGGGCAGAGCTCCCAGGCACTGTGGGGGACACCCGCGGCTGCTTGGAGCGCTGCAGAGGAGCAGTGTCCTGCTCAGGCGCGTGGGTGGCGAGGACTGAGCAGCTTGGCCACCGGGAGCAGGGTCCAGCCCCTGGCCCTGTGGGGCTGCCCAGGAGCTGCCCCTGCCCATGGCACTTGCTCAGTCACCCACTAGTTCCTGCGGGCAAAAGGCCCAGCGTCCCCTGGCCCTGTCCCTGTGCACAGGCCCTGTGTGTCCCCTGGCACAGGCCCTGTGCAGCACCCTGAGGATGCACTGCTCCTGGAGCGGCCGTGGGCCCCCAGGCTCCCCGGGCTCCTCTTCCCCAGGAGAAGTCCCACCCGGGCTCCTTCCCACCTGCATGGGTAGGACCAGGCATCCTGATGGGGGACGATGGGTCCTGCCGGGGTCCCCTCATGCCCTGCACAGGGTGTCCTGTGCACCCTGCCTGGGGGGGAGCCTGCATCCTGCCCAGAGGGGCACCCTGTGCCCTTCCTGGGGGGCTCCATGCGCCCGACGCCGGGGGCACTGCGCACCCTGTGCAGGATGGGGACCATCGGGCACCCTGCCGGGGGGCATGGTGCACCCTGCCAGGTGCCGCTGTGCCACGCATGAGGGAGCAGCGCGTGCCCTGCGCAGGGCAGCGCGGCAGGCCCATGTCCGGTCGGTCGGTGGCAGCAGCAGCAGCGGGAGGAGGAGGAGGAGGAGGAGCAGGAAGGGATGGAGGCAGGGCGGGCGGCGGGAGCGGCCGCTGCCTGAGCGCTTCCTGCCCGAGCCAGCGCGGATCCCACAAAGGGCTCTGTGGCGCGGCCTCCCCTGCGCTCCCCGGCCGCCACCACGGGGCCATGGCCGGCATCAGCTCCATCGACGCTGTGAAGAAGAAGATCCAGAGCCTGCAGCAGGTGGCCGACGAGGCCGAGGAGCGCGCCGAGCACCTGCAGCGCGAGGCCGATGCCGAGCGGCAGGCCCGCGAGCGGGTAAGGCCCAGCCGGGGCTGGGGCGGGGGGCCTGGGCTGACCACCTCCGGGAGTGCCCAGGGGCTGGGGAGGCTCCTGCCAAGGAGCCAGACCCGGCTGTGGGATGGGTTGCACGGAGCCCCGGCGGGCATCGCCGCCGCGGTGCAAGGCTCGGAGCAGATGTCATCCCGCTGCTGCCAGCACTATCAGCATGGGCAGCTGCCGCTGCTCTTTTCCAGGGCTGCCCTGCCGCGGCTGCCCCCAGTGCGCGCGCTATCCCTGGGCGCGCTCTGGAGCGCTCACTCGGGCATCGCGTTAGAGCTCGGCTGCCCTGGGCTGATCCGGGCTGATCTAAGCTGCCCTAGGCTGCTCCGGGCTGCTCCAGGCTGCTCCGGGCTGCTCCGGGCTGCCGGGCATCCCTCCCCGCCGCGAGTAGCAGCTACGGAAAGGGGCATCTCCACCCAGGGCAGAGCCGGGGCCTCCCCAGCCGCGTTTCCGGTGCTGCTGGGGCCGCAGCAGCCACGGGGAGAGGCAGGCGATGGCCCCTCTTGGGATTGATGCTGTGGCCCCGCAGGGACGGCTGGCCCTGCCTGCAAGGGGTGCCCGACCTGGGTCTCCTGCTGCTCCCGGCAGCTGCTGCTTGCACTGGGAGCTGAGCTGTGGGGATGGGACCGGTCGGAAAGTTGGGGGTGCCTTTTGCCATGTGCTCTGATGGCTTGCAGGAGACACGGCTGTGGCAGGGTCTCCGGGCAGCGTCCTGGCCACGTTGCGGTCCCACGGACACGAAGGTGGGCACTGCAGAGGCCGCTGTGTCGAGTGCTCCCGCGGGGCCCCCCGGCGCCTCTCCCCAGGGAGGCGGGAGGCCAGGCCGGAAGGCGAGAGCCCAGGCCCGGGACAGAGGCCAGCCCGCAGCCGTGTTCCCTTGGGATCAGACGGATCCTGGGAAAGGATGGCTGTGCCTCAGTGGCCGGCGACACACTGCTAAGGATCCCGTGCCAGGGCCCTTGCCTGGCTTCCTGCAGGCTCCACGACGCGGGTGTCCAGCCGAGAGCCTCCAGTGCTGCAGAACCTCCCTCTGCTGCCTCGAAGCCCGGCCTGGGGCCGAGCTTTCCGCGCAGGGGCAGCATTTCCCAGCTCTGGCTTGTTCCCTGGCTCTGTGGGTATTTTTTTCTTTCCGTTTTGTTTTTTTTTCCGCTGCCTTCCCCGCTCCTTTGACATCCTCCCGATATCGGGGGCGGCAGAGCTGGGTGCGGTGCCCGGGCTCTTGTGACCAGGGCTGCGTGCGGAGGAAACGGCCCCTTCCTGCAGGCGCAGATCGCGTTCCCCAGCTGCCCAGCACTGCCGGAGAGCTCATGTTCCCCCATATCCATCCGGGCAGGGCTCTGACCCACTTTGGGGCCACTTCCCAAGGGAAAAATAGTAATAACTAAAACAATAACAATAATCTGCTCATTCCAAGACAGCAGGGCAGCACCTCGGCGGGCCCCAGCCCAAGCTCCCCACTCGGTGGCACCCGTGACGACCACCCCGGTAGGGAGCAGCCGGTAGGATGCGCTGGGTGGGGTGGCCGTCCTGGCCACTGGCTGGCGCCGCCGTGGGGCTGGCCACCCGCCCGCCTCCTGTCCGGGCTGCCCGCGAGCCCACCGGGAACCTGAGCTGCCGTGCGCCGTGTTCCTGCGCTCGCCACGTCCCAGGCGGCGCGCGAGGTGGCTGCCGGTTTCCTGAGAGTGGGAAGGGGTCACGTGCCAGATCCTGGGGCCGGGCGCCCGTGGGAGAGCCGGGAGGATGGCTGTGTGGGAACAGGGGCAGCCAGCCGGGTCGGGCAGCATCCCCTTAAGCGGCACAGGGAGAGCAGTAGTAAAAGCAGCTCCCTGCTCCTTGGGTGACAGCGCTGCCACCCCATGGCCCCTCTGCATGCAGGATGTTGCAGCTGGATGGGACAGCAGAGCCAGCAGGCCTGGGAGCTGTAGCCAGCCAGGCCAGTCCTGGGCTGTGGAAAACCGGGATAATTATGCTCTGGGTTGGCGCGGGTCCCCTTGTGCCCCGAGGCGCAGGGCCGCTCCCTGCGGTGTCACCACGTCGCCGTCCGTCCCTCACTCCTGGCTGTCGCACTCCCTGGGAGCTGCCGAGGCAGCGGTTTGTGGCGCCGGGAGCAGGAAGCCTTTCCGAATGGGAGAGCACGCGGGGCCGGGCGTGGAGGAGCTGGCATGGGGCCAGATCTGGGCTCGTGGGCCCTGGTTCCTGGGCCCCAGCCCTGGGAACGCGCAGGGCCCCGGTGCCGTGAGCCCTGCTTGGCCGCCCGCCAGCCTGCCGCGGGCCACGGGCTCCGTCGCTACTGCCGCTGCACTGTAAATCAGCGGGGCCTCGGCTGCCAGGAGGCTCCGTGGGGCCACGCGAGGCTTGGGCTGTCCCCGGCGTGGGCTGGGGAGGGTGTCCCACCGGGAGCCTCTGGGCTTGTTCTGCTGCCGCCTCCATAAACAGGAAATCCACAAGTGGCTTTGATGGCCTTTTCAGGAGCGAATCCGTGCAGGGCATTCCTGCTCCTTTACTCACTGCTCTGCAAACCCCAAATACCATCCCCATGACAGCACGGCCTCTCCGGCCGGCCGACCAGGGAAGGCGCCTCCTCCCTCTGCTGGGTGCCCTGGGAAGTGATGGAGGGGCTGGGAATGTCAAGCAGGGCTACCCATGGCTGGGACATGCGGCGAGCAGGGGCTTGCGCCAGAGCTACATGTTCAGGATGAAGCAGCATCCGAGGAGTTGCTAGGGACAAAAGAAGGAATGGAGAAAATCTTGTTGTCCTTGGAAAAGCGCCTTGAACATAGCCCTATCAGCTGGGTGTCCTTGGACAAACTGCTGGGTCTAGACGGGTACAGGGCAACTGATGTCGAAAACATGGGTCAGGAGCTCTTGCAGCATGGAGCAAAGGAGTGTGCGTGACAGCAAAAAGCAGAAGTAATTGCAGAAAAATGCTTTCCATGTATATATGTATGTGCAACTTGTAATTAGCCTCTGGAACTCATTAGAGCATGAGGAGAGCTCAGCAGGGTTGGAAGGCAGGGCAGGGTGGGTGCTGGGTGGCAGTGGTTTCCCAAAGCTCTCCCAGTGCTGCAGGGCACCAATTTACCCGGGCACCGCTGGGACTGGGTGTCTTGGTGTGTGCGGTAGCTGCTGTTGAGGCTGCCATGGGTCAGTGCCGTGCGGCTTGGGCAGCGCCAGCATCTCGCAGCCCTTCCCTGCTGTGGCAAGGGGTGACGGCAGCGCTTCTTCTCCACCAGGCCGAGGCCGAAGTGGCCTCTCTGAACCGCCGCATCCAGCTGGTGGAGGAGGAGCTGGACCGAGCCCAGGAGCGCCTGGCCACCGCCCTGCAGAAGCTGGAGGAGGCCGAGAAGGCAGCTGATGAGAGCGAGAGGTGCGATGTGGGGAGGGAGGGATGAGCAGGGGGCCCTGGGCGGCGGACAAGCACCCTCACCCTTGGCATCACAGTAGGGGCCTGGGGGCATCAGGGATTTGGGTCCAATGGGGCACTGCCCATCCCCTGCCCATGAGCACTGCCAGGAGCCCGACAGCCCCGGGCTGGAAGGCCTGAGATTCAGACCATCACCCGCACGATCCCACACACTGAGGAAGAGGCTGCAGAGAGTTTTTCTTACATGACCCTAAGGGGATTGTGGCAGCCTTCCTGCAGACCCCAAAGGGAGAGACAGCACAGCAAGGTCCCCAAACAAGTGTGTTCTTTGAAATTTCCAGAGCACTCTTAAATTCCTCAAAATGGTCTGGTGCTCATATAAATATCAGGTAGTAGCTAAAGCCAGAGGATGCTCAGAATATGTTTTCTGTCCCAGAGCAGACCCCTGCACTCAGGAGAGCTCCTGACAGCCAGAAATAGAGGTTGGCTGTCAGTAGCAGCAGCAGGGAAACAGCCTTGTTCAGAAACTCATGATGGATGCCTTTTCCCCATGCTCCGATGGTGATGGCGTAGCTGCCCAAGCAGTCACGCCTCCTGAGAAAAGGCTATGCAGACGGAGAAAACTTAGGTTTTATGGGATTAGCAGCCACTGCCCAGGAGCATCCGGTGCCAGAAATGTCATCGTGTTCCTGGTGTGACATGTTTCCTCAGTGATAGCAGGCACTGAGTCACTGGAGGAAAGTCTTCTGTGTTGGTTGATCTGAGAAGTGCGGAATGGCCCTGATGCCCATCCACAACGTCCCTCTGGTGCTGAGATCGCCACAGGCTGCTCGGGAGTTGCATCGCATCCTGATTCCGAGCTTCATCCCTGAAAGAAATGGTTTTGCCATGGAAAGTTCCCTAGGGTTTCCTGAAGGCTGCTGGGCTGCCAGGCTGCTTCTGCAGAGATTGTTCCCAGCCCTTGTCACAGGCTGGACCATGAGTCAGCTGCCTGTCTGAGAAGCCCCACGCTGCAGCTCCTCGCTGTGGGAGGTGGCCCCAGGGCGGCCTGGGTGCATCCTTGCAGTCTGGCTGCCTTAGTGGTGTGCAGGAGCACCCCAGCATGACCCTGATGCGCAGGATGGCCAACGAGTGCTGCTGTCCCTGGGCCATACCCTCATTTCCAGAGCCAGAGCGTGGCGAGTTGAGATGCACGTGGCCGGCATGGAGCCCATCACGGCAGTCAGGTCACAGCACATTGGACACAGCAGTAACATCTTCTGTCTTGAACTTTCCTCAGAGGCATGAAGGTCATCGAAAACAGGGCCATGAAGGACGAGGAGAAGATGGAGCTCCAGGAAATGCAGCTCAAAGAGGCAAAGCACATAGCTGAGGAGGCTGACCGCAAATATGAGGAGGTGAGTGACACTTCCTTCACACGTCCTCCACCCTGTGCGCTGCCACCACTCGCAGGCCCTAGCATCCCCATGACCACCCCCTTGCCGCAGTGCCGCCTGCTTCCCAGCGGGACCAACCTTTTGCTGCTGCCAACAGGTCGCCCGCAAGCTGGTTGTCCTTGAGGGTGAGCTGGAGCGCTCGGAGGAGCGGGCAGAGGTTGCAGAGAGGTGAGTGGCAGCACGCGCGGTGGGTCACTCCCAACGCCGGCCGCCCTTGCCCTGAGCCCCAGGCGTGAGCCGCGCGTGTGCAGGGATGTCCCTTCCCCGGCAGTGCTGCCGGCACCAGGGGAGGCCCCCAGGGCGATCATCGGCGTCGGCAGGGGAGTGGGCCTGCCCAGAGCATGTTTGACCCTGTTCTCTGCTCGCCCCGCCCCGGGGTGCCCCATCTTCCCACCCCCAGCCGAGTGAGACAGTTGGAAGAAGAGCTGCGGACCATGGACCAGACCCTCAAATCCCTCATGGCCGCAGAGGAAGAGGTACTGCAGCAGGGAAGCGGGGAGCCGCGTGGCAGCCTCTCTCTCTCCATCTCCATCTCTTGAACTGTGCAAACTGCCTCTCTCCTCTCCACACTGCTGCCTCGGCCACAGCTTCACCTTTCCTCCCCCTCGCCCCGCAGGCAGCACGTGTCGGAGCCGGGGCCCCGTGGACGGGGCGAGCTGGGCATGCTAGTACAAGGCATGGCGGGCAAAGGGATGCTCCCCATGCCATCCCTACCTCCAAGGAGCTGTGAGGAATGGATGCATCCCAGCAGCTGCCGCTCACTGCCACGGTGCCTCCGCTCCTCTTCCACCTGTGTTTGCTGTTTTCTTCCCCTCTCTCAACTTGTTCTCTCTCTTTCTTTCCTCCTTCCCTGCACCTGCTCTGTTGGCTCCTCTCTGTCCTTCGCCT
>JAUBNY010048485.1:0-10607 GCA_032275445.1 Crypturellus soui
GGGCAGGATCACCTCCCTCGACCTGCTGGAGACACTCCTCTTAATGCACCCCAGGACCCCATTGGCCTTCTTGGCCATGAGAGCACACTGCTGCCTCATGGTCAACCTGTCGTCCACCAGGACACCCAGGTCCTTCTCAGCAGAGCTACTCTCCAGTAGATCGGTCCCCAGCCTGTCTGGGGTTATTTCTCCCCAGGTGCAGGACTTTGCATTTGGCCTTGTTGAATTTCATGAGGTTTCTCACCACCCAGTTGTCCAGTATGTGGACTGGACGCGATCCTCTAAAATGGGTATTTCGCAATCCTCTAAATGGGTATTTCAAGCAAAATTAAAGTAAGGCTTTTTAAAACAGAAGTGATTAAAGTCTTAGAAGAAGCAGAAATAGCAGAATAGTGGATCTCTTACTGTAAGAACTCTGACAAAAATTCTGGTTGTGTAGAAATCACCTGAAGTTCTGATGCACTTCAGTGAAACAAGTATTTTATTTATTGCATAAACCCATGAAAAGGAGTATTCATACTGGATTTTATTTCCATGTGTAAGTCTCGTAGAGACAAGAACAAGGGGGTGAGGTGAGCAGAAAGTTTTATGAATCACAACTAAAACATGTGGCCTGATGTGCATTAAAAACATACATTGTAGTTGTATGTATAGCTTGCATTATTTTATTAATTGCTTGGGCATGTGGAAGACCTGCAGTTGAACACAATGTTCTCCCCCCACTTCATTTGCAGAGTGAATTTGGTGCATGAGAAAGACATTGAAATAACCTTGAGTCTAGTCTTTGACACAGCTTTTGGTGTCCAATGGACTGTGCCCCAAGCTTCACTAGGGGTGGCTGCCTTTTCCAAGTGCCAGAACAGGTCAACGTCCAGATCAGTAAATTACCATTCAGTCTGCTGAATGCCACGATTGCCAATTCCTATTTAGAAGCTTTCTGATTAGAGCCTAGACTACCTCTGTGCTATGTATACAACAACTGCCAGACTTACTGGCCTACTCCCATTTCGATGGACAAAATATAATGTTAAAAGGACCATATCCCATGACTAGTCATGTGAAGACATGCAGCCATCTCTCTCCCTTTAAAACAAAACAGAAAGTATGTAGAATGATTAATTTAAATAAGTCAAAATAGGAAGTGAGCGGACTTGCTTTTTTATGGATAACAATTTAGAACCCTTGCATCAGAGGGATAGCTGCTTGAACTGGCTAAAAATCATTTGAATTTTCCCCTGTTCTGTGGTTAGCAAATGAAATACTGCATGTAAAGAGGAATTGTAATTTGATGGGTAATTTAATGAGGGACTAGCTGTTACAGTATTTAGTGTTGTACATTTTATTCTTTTTTTTCCTTTACTAGTTAAAATGAATTTTCAGCTGATAAATGTTGCATTGATTTCTATTTCTCAGATCAGTTAATTGTTTTTAATATTATCTCCTGCTCCTAGACATGTCTGGTTCTTTGTTGTTGTTGCTGCTAAATATGGGCTGAATTCTTCAAGATTTAACTCTACACATTTGCATTTGGAGAATATCTTAAAATAGAGTTTAATGATTAAAAAAGATCAGTACAGGTAAAATTAGTTTTCTTTAGTTCACTGTAAGAGATGATGCAGGACTCCTGCTCCAAACAGGCTTGGGTTTGGGTGGACTTCAGGGATAGGGATTTTGATGAAGCACATCTTTCAAATAAAAAACAAAAATCTCTTACTACAGTGACAGCTTATTTCTCTTCAAACAAACTGATCACACTAAGGATCTAATTTAGGATTTAATGGTATGAAACAGCTATAAAAATCAGTACAGTCAAATACAAATGAGATGATAGATTTAAAATTTGTGTGCAGCTTCCTCTGCTTTCCAGACATTATTGGTTCAGTCCTACAAGCTGTTGTTCATACCAGTTGTCCTCCTGAAACTTTGATGAAACCACTAGCATAAGGTCATTGTTTGCAAGATTTCACTCTGAACTGGGCAAAATAGTGTATTTGAAGTGTGGCTTTATTGGCAAATGTATACACTAAAACACAAAAGGTGTGTTGAAATTTTAAAAATGATGCTTCAACTTGAAAAACTGAGAGAAAAAGTCCTAAACCGATCTAAAATGTTGCTTTGAATACATGTGTGCAAATTATCTGCCAGTGCTGTCATCTTGGAAACAAATTATGACAACAAATTTAGAGTACATAAATGGATCATCTACTCAGCACATTGAAACACATTCACATTTGTTTGAAATAAAACTTATATGTGTTTAATTTTAAGCATATTTTAAGAACACAAGTAATTCTTTCAGAACAGTTGGACTGCTGATATGCTTAAATAGTGTTTGTGTGTGGACAGTCTAGAAGCTCAAATTAAGTCTTCCCTAAATAGACATTTTATTTTATTTTTATATTTTTTTAAGATGATACCAGTGCAGGAACATGTTTATGTATTGATATATGGAACAGATTTGGCTTTCTTCTGTTTCTTATTTTGATAGAGCATTGTTCACTATTACATGAACTACTTTTGTGAACTTGCCCTTCATCTTGTTTTAAATTGTGCAGTCATAGTTTCCCTCAACATAGCTAATGGCATTGCAATCTTAGTCCAAACTTCTGTTTGGGTCTGTTCTTCATTTAAGCTTAAAATATGTAAGGAAGCCTCTCATGTAATGGGAAAACTTGCCATAAAAATGTATAAAGATTTTCTTGGGTACATGTTTTCACATTTAATAAAAATACAGTTTTCATTTATAATTTGAAATGGTCACTTTCTAGCCACTATTTAAGTTCTATGTGCAAAAGAAATTGAGAAAACAAATACCTTTTTGTCATTTTAATTCAACATCATAAATATTTGCTGAAAGACATGATTTTGGGAGCATCAGATCAAAACATCCTTGCTATGAATTGAAAAACTGAACTTTTTGTTGAAAGCCCCTTCCACATCCAAAAAAAAGTGGATTTCCTAACATCTGATACATATGACTTTATAAGAGCTCATTTCACCAATTTAATCCGTGTGCTCTGTGTTTTCACCGTATCTAGCGGCTGATTCAGTGTGTCCCTTGGCAGTGTAAGAGTCTGTGTCTCGCGGAGGCCAAACTGAGTGGTCCAGCAGGCTTGTCCACACAGTCTGCTAATGAAGTACTGGATAACGCACTTGCAAAGTGCACCCTCCTCTTCAGTAACAGGATATTCTGGCAGTAAATCACTGTTCTCCTAAATTTTATAATCTGCTTTCTTACAGTTAGGTCTGGGAACTCCCTAAGATTTTACAATGCCAGAACATGAGACTTAACTTTACTGACAAAAATTCTGGCAGTGTAGCATTAGTTTTCATAAGGAATTGTCTGAAAACATGTTTTTTTTTTTAAATGACTGCACATTTTTCAGTCCCCTCATGCTAGAAAAGAAACCATACAGGTTAAAAGTTTGGTCTGTTACAGAGATATTTACAGTTCTTAAAAAATGAGAGTATTTTAACAGTAGCCACGACAGAAACCATGCTTGTCCCTATCAACTGAAATCATCAATAATCATTTTGGATACGAACAATTTTTACTACAGAATGCTGCTCTCATCAGTGAGGAGCCATATTACCAGATGTATAAACTGGATATTTGTAGGCTTTATTTTTGTTGCTTAATCTTGGTGTTTTCTTCTCTCTCATTTGGATTTTCCCATTGCTTGTACTAGGCCAGATGTTTGCACAAAAATAAGAACAGTTTTCCCAATAAACATACAAAAAATTGTTCCCATCCATAAATAGAGCCTTACTTGCAGGGAGTTTATTTCATTAGAGACATTGTGCATAATAACAAACAAGGAGTGTGTGCAAGATCCTGAGAGTCATCACTGTTAGAGATGAGGAAAGTTAGCATCTCGGAGGCTTGTGCATGGGATGAGATGATTTGTAAATCACATAAAATCACTTGAAACAAAAGCTGATATTTGCCACGCAGAATGGAGGAAAATAAAATCCAAATAAAGCCTAAATTTCCTAAAGATATAATTTACTATGAGAATTTGAAAAGCATATAATCAATGATAAGTTTGTTAGCAGCAGCCATCAACAAAACTGATGGCTACAATTCAGTAGCTCCTCTCTTTTTTAACGTGGAGGTGCAGCCTGTAGTCTTAGCCCCAGCAAAGAGACTGCAGGAAGGTGAGGTTTCTTGGTCTAGAGAGAAGGTTATAGACAAGGGGCTGTAATATCCATAGGCTTCACCATGTGTTACAGATGAGTAAAGTCCAAGTGCCCGTCCAGCTGGTGTTGAAGTCCATCTCCAATAAAACCACATAGCACATTGAATAGTTTAGCGAAAATGGAAAGCGTTTTTTTACAATGCCATCTACAAACATGACCTTCAAAAGTTCCTAGCTCTATTCTCATTTTCTAAGTAATGCCCAGTTTTCATTTGAATTGTGTTTACATTGATGATTAAGGAAGAGTAATATAACTTTCTAAAGAAGCCTGACTTGAACAGTGGCATGAGCAAAGTGGAAGCTGGAGAACTCTTATTATTTGGGAATGAACTGACATTTTTCTTTCAGGACAAACCCAAAAATGAATCCTTAGAAGCTTTCTTAGCCTTGTGGTGGCTATTAGAGAAATGTAAATCAAAATGCTACATATATCTAATGACCAAGTTGGAAGACGTTTTTTGTGGCAAGTATCCCCATGCAGAACTATTGTGATGCATCCATTTTGTGCATGTTTTCCGCAAGCCACAAAAAAAAGGCTTTTATGGCCTACTATACATGCATGTGGCAAAGACTCGTGCCAAAGACTCATGGGGAGAGGAGGAAAATTTAATAGTCAGTGGGTTATTGTATTTATCTGAATTACTTAAAGCATTGGTAAACTATTGTCAACTTTGTTCACATTGCACAAGATAATCTGTAGAGATGTATATTTTTTCTTTACTGCTGGCATTATAATTTCAGTGATCCATGCATATTCTGTAAATTCCTGTAGGTTTTGTGTAAGAAACCTTGTCACCATTGCTTAATACTGTAAATTCTTGTTCTGAAGCAAAGGGTGGCTTTTGACTGTACAGCCATGTGTATTATATAATACAATAATACTTGTTCTGTCATCAAAACTTGCTGTTCACATATAGTTAAAGCCTTGCTAAGCACGCTTAGTGGTTTCAGAAATTTATTTCAAAACAGCAAATATATTAGACATTTGCAGGAATATTAAATCAACTGTAATGAAAGAGAATTTGGCGCAGTTCAGGTCCTTTGAAGAGCTTGGGGTTAGATTTGAGGGGACAAGAAGCAGCTGCAGTTCAGCACATTTCATGGTGCAGCTTGTGTTTTTGCCTATGAGGTGCCCATGCAGAACCTGCCTGGGCAGGGAACCACACAGGCGGGAAAGTCTTCCCTCCATGTGTCCCTGCTCAAGGGAGGCTGCAGGAGCTCAGCAGCCCGGCTCGGAGAGCTTTTCCAGCCTACAGGCTTCCTTGCACTACGTAAGCATTGCTGTACTGGCCTCTCCTCTGGCGTGTCATTTTTTTTGCACTTCTGTGTTGGTGCCAGAACAGAAACCCAGCTCCAGGGTAGGGAGGGGAGGTAAGGAAGCACTTTATATTGTGCCCTTGTCCCCAGCTCCTGCAAGTTTGATGTGTGGCAGTGTCTTTAGGAAAAATTCGTTCTTTGTTTACTGTTTACAAACAAACAAAAAAAACCCTCTGAACTTCACCATTTATATTGTTATTTTATGATATACTGCAAAGACCTGAAAATATGTATGTGTTCTCTACTTGTTCCTGACATCAGAAACTCAAATCCTGTCTAGACTGAAAGATTTTATGACTGGAAAAGAGTAAAAAAGCTGTCAACGCAACCTAAGAAAATTGAAAGGGATTCTTACGTACATGATTTTAAATTGTGTTTTACTTGTTTTTGTTGATAGTTTCAATGAGGAGGTTAGCCTTTTGAATAAAGGCAGTCTTTGTTAGTGACTTTGCACCTTCAGCCTTTCACACAAATCTCTGAGTATTTACAGTAAATATTCCTCACACCTCCAAGCCAGATTGTAGATAAATTCCTTGTATTGCTAAAGTTAAAAAAAATGGTTCCTAGAGATTACTTAAGCCCTTTACGGAGAGCAACAGAGCATAATCCCAAATAAAGAGAAGTATTTGCAGGTCACATCTGAATAATTAGGTAGATATGTTTTAGACAAAGAATAACATTCAACATCCTACCTGGAACTGTTCAAACTGCAGTCTGTAATTTATGAAAACCTCAGTAATATTCTAGATCGTCAGGAATTCAATTTGTCAATATAAATATTAATGTAGAAAATAGAGAGAAATCTTGATACCGCCTCTGACCTTAAGCATTAATATTGATAAAGCAGGAGTCTTGTAGACTTGGTGCATTTCAGAGCATCTGTCCCTCTCCTCGGAGGGTGCCTGATCTTTGTTACTGACAAGGAGCCAATCCATGTCATACCCCAAGAGTTCAAAAGCACGGCAAGAGAGACCTACCCCGTGCTCGTCCATACGCAGCCATGTGCGTCGTGCTGGGATGAATACTCATTCCAACTGTAAACTTCTCCAGAGTTTGTAACTTTTAGCAACACCCTTGTACATCATTTCAGAAGGACAGCAGTCTGTATTGATGAGGGAGCCAACAAGCTGCCTGACAACCATTGCTTTCCAAATGCTTGAGAGTCTTGCTCCAGGGCCTACTCACCCTCTTAGCTGCAACCCTTGAAAGGCGTTGTGCCAGGAGCGCAACTTGTCCTCTGACTGCATCAGAAAACAGACCTTCCACTGAAGGCTTGCTGTTCCTAAAAAACCTTTTTTGAAATAATTCAGCTGCTTTCCACAGCAGCTGAGGTGCTGAGAGGTTTGGTGGTACTAGTTTTCTTGTACCACAACATGTTCTGATGTACCTTGAGAAAATCCTCCTGCACACGAAGTGCTGCCGAAGGCCCGTGTAGCACAACTCTTGGGACTCTCTGTGCTCAAAGAGACCTCCTTGTCCAAGGACCAGACATGGGAAAGTCACACAGAGGTCATAAAATCAAGTTTCATTGTTTCATTTTGAAAAAGTTCCAGGCAAGATTGGAGAGTTGCAAAGACACAGATCACAGAGGTAATTTACTACAAAGCGTATTTGTGCTAGAGCCTCTGACATTAATATTATTACAGACTATGTTTTGTTATTATATTATCATACCACTGGGCCACATTTGTTTGTATTTCACCCTGTAGTCTGATTCATCCTACCTTAACTTTAGCAGCCTTAAAATTAGCAGCCTAGGCTTCCTCAGCAAGTCACTGGGGGTCAGAAGAAGAGATGCTTCCAGAAGATCTTATTATGGCATCAATTGCTCTCTCAGTTAATGAATCCTGCATGGTTTTAGGGGCCTAAAATTAGGTAGGATGAATTTAAATGTTTATATTTAGTCTCACTTCCCTATATACAAAAGTCTGTTTATTGGAGCTCCATATGAGCATGGGCAGAGCCTTCAAGAATTTGCGTTTGTGTGACTTCCAGATAATTTTCTGAATCCCTTGATCAAAAACATGAGATTTCTACCCCATAGGTTGCTATTCTCTACTTCCTTTTTTTTATAAACAGGTGTAACTTGAATTGACTTGTTTGAACATTTCTGGGAGATTTACCCCTGCCTAGAAATTCTAGCCTTTATTTGTTAAAATGGTTCTCTCACTCCTTTGCAGCGCAGAGATCCATTTATTCAGAGCATCATATGAAGAACCCCTTGCATAGATGAATCAACACCAGCAATAGCATATGCTGCTCTTAAATTCAGCTATGAGCTTGTAACTAAGGTATTAATGTATGTATTTTCTAGGGATGGCTAAACATTTCTCTCCTAGGAGCTGTAAAGAAGAAATCTAGCAGCTCATAATTTAGGATTGTGAGAAATGGTGGTTTATGTTTTTTTGTGAGCTTCCTGTATGTTATTTCACACCCTGGTTTGGAGATGGGGAAGCAGACGGTTTCAGGGAGGTTTCTGCTCCTTGCAGACAGTGTTGCTGTCTGGGAAAGCAAACCCCATTTGCTTTAGTAGCGGGTGCTACTGCCAGCCTGCACCATCCACACACCTTGTTCTTGTTCAACTTGCTCTCCTGCTTCCTTAACCGCTGCTACCGAATCGTAACAATGGTCGTGCCAATTCTTGTTGCAAGCTGAGAAACACCTGAGGTTAAAAAATACGAATGTTGTAATTTGAAGTTTCCACATTCTCACAGCTAGCCTTGTGACAGGCTGCCTCCATAGCTGCCGGGTTACTTCACCACACAAGAGTAGGTGTAATTTTGTTTTGCAAGTCTTAACAGCAGTTAAGCTAACAGTATTGCTATGTTTGCTTTATTTTCTGAGTTGTGAGTCATTTGGTGATGAAAATGATATGCATCTTGTGTAGCTATGAATAGAAAACAATTGTGAAAAGCTTTTTATGATATGCTAATACAGTCAATATTTTAAGAGCTAATATCAATATTTTAAGAGCTAAATTTCACCAAAATATTATGTTCAAGAATTAGCTTTGCAATGTCCTTGCATGAATATGGGTATGAATTTTCTGTTGCTGTTTCTGGGTCTTGGTGGACTCTGGGCCAAAGGTAAAGCTGTTGCAATGGGCAAGATAACTGTGATAGCCACTTACTGACTACTTTGCAGATGCATAAAACCATTCTGTCTCTTGGCTGGTATTCTTCCAGTTTTCCTGGTAGATAACCATATTCTTGAATATCTCTGTCAGCCACCAGAGGAGAGGTGGACATGCTTTCCACCTAGGAACTACAGAAATGTAGCAATTAATCTATTCTCTTCTCCAGCCATTGTTTACTTTTAGAGCTTAACTTTCAATTAACATATTTTCAGTTATTGTCATTGAATATCTGGAGGTCGTTTGAGCAAAAATATATGAATATATAATTTGGAAGAAATATAGGCTTGTATTGTGTCTTTTTAATTCTCTTCAGCTTCAGTATCTATAAGCTACAAGCAGACAAGCTTCTTCCCTCTTTTGGGATACTCTTTGCTACCTAGTAACTGATGACTTCATTAATAGAGGATATTTGAGTCTTCTAGGGCTAACGTGTATATTTTCCTATCTGAAAATGCCGTAGTACTCTCCATCAGGCATAAGCACAATGACATATCACTGCAGTGCATGCCATCTTCTAGCTTTTCTCTCTCTCTACCTATAACTGCATGTGGAAAATTTATAAATGTTGCTGTATAAACTGCTACATTGTTTATCCAATATAGGTGTTCATCTGCGTCCCTTGTTTGCTCAAAACTCCCATTAACGTGAAAGTTACTGGTGACTTTAAAGGGAGTTTTGGAAGCGCAAAGGGTACAGGGGGCAACTCTTCAGTAGTTTACAGGCTGCTGTCTTTTCAGCAAAAAAAAATGTAGTATTTTAGCAGTGACTTCCTAGTGAAAACACTGAGCGTGCTTATCAGTTCAGATTCTAAGATAAAAGTATCAGGCTGTAATTGTAATTGTATCTCATCTGATGTTGACACCTCACCAGTACTATTTAATGAGGTATGAATCTCAGTTGTATCTATGTTTGATTCTGATACAGCAACCAATGCAGAACTGAAAGGTGAACAGCCATGTTTTAGTATCACAGCTACACAAGAAATCAGTTTTTAAGAGATCATTTTTAAGTTTTGTTTTACTATTTCTAAAACATTTTCACCACTGAAGTATTTTTCTATACAGTTACCTGAGGCTTGGCTTCCTTTCACCAACCAAAATAGTCTGTAGCCTTCTACACTGTTAAAGGAAAGCTCTGTGGAGAAACATGGGCTTTGCGCTTGCCCAGCAAATTAGCAGAAACTTCATCTAAGCCATAAAAGTCTTTTATGTTATTCTGTGTTTATGTAATCAAAGCAATTAGGGATAGGAGCTTCAGGAATAGAGGCCTCTATCCAACATTTTACTCTTTCTAATTCATGGGGATTTAAGAGTCCTTCTCTCAAGGTTCAGCTGTGTTTATGCAGTATATGCAGCTAGCACCGGAGCATGGTTTACTTCTAATAGCAAGCAGCGACATGTGTCCCTATGGACATGGACACTTGCAAACAAGTCTGATACCAAGAATCAAAAAGCAAGATGGTACCAGTGCATCAGACTCTGTGCTACGGCAGGGTTTTTAGCTTTTGACATTTCTATTTTATTTTGTGGGAGAAGACTTGGGAAATGTCAGATCACACGGGGAATTTTAGAAGTCTATCACTCAACAAGCATTTTATAAAGTCTAAAATCAAAATGCACTATGATTTATTACAAAAGTATATTTTCCTCTGTTTGCCGACCTGGTTGTTCCATTTTGTGATAAGTTAAACTAAGCAGTTAATTTGTTGCACTGCCTCGCTGCATGAATTCATCCAGTGTACATATGTACCTGTGCAGCATTTCTTTGGGTTTTGTATTTGAATTTGCAGTATTGATTATTTTTGTATTTTACTTTGCCTCTGTTATTGGAATTGTAGTAAACATAATTTATACATATGATTTTATAACTGTTTTGCAACTGAAAAGTCTTCTTTAAATTGTAAAGTTTTATTGATGGATACTCATTAAAATGGTATAAGAATTATATTAACAATT
>JAUBNY010048486.1:0-10584 GCA_032275445.1 Crypturellus soui
ATCAGGATCTAATTCACCTGGAGTCTGCGTCTTTGATCCCCTCCCGATTCCTTGGGCCGGCAAGAAGTTTCCAACATAAATGCATGTGTGAGCACAACTGATTCTCCTATTTTCAGATGTGGAGTCATTTGGCAATGTTGAATTCTGGTGGAAGATTCCTGTGTGGCCAGAGAAGGATGTGATGGTGTAATGCTTCTTTGCAACAGATGCCTGAGCGTTGGGCCTGGACCTTGCTACCAGTATTGCAGAGTTTGCAACTTTAGTGTTACGTTCATCGAGCGTAGATAACACTGTGTTAGATAATCCTGTGCAGGTAACGTTGCATAGATTTGGAGGAACTATACAGGGTTTTAGATTCTGAAAGCATCTCTAATTGCTGTTCTTTAAAAATATTGCAGAATTTCACCAAATAAATATAGAAGGGATATGTATAAATATATCAGGTTGTGTGCTTTCATCTCAGGCAGAAGGGTAAATAGTGTAAAGACAGCAACAGTTTCCAATGGTTTCCACTATCCTCTTTTCTTTGTATTCTGCAAGTCATTCAGTGGCCAGATCTCTGTATCTCTTTCTTACAGGAAACTAGTTACTACTTATTCATGCCTTCTCTTACAGAAGGAAGAGGCTTTGCGAACTGGACCATTAGTCAGCGGGAGGATGTGGGAATCCTAAAAGCAAAAATGATGAAAATTGAATGGCAAGAAACTTTTTGAGGTCAAAGAAGGGATGGGAAGAAGGGCCACAGTCAGAAGATGATGCTCTTGTATGACTTTTTGAGAGAAGAGGTTAATTAATTATATTGGTCAATGAGGTTGGTTTGGCATAGATTTTTTGAGACATCCACATTCTTGTAAAACATGGCATTTCACTGAAATATGCCTCGTGTATTAAAGAAAAAAGTGATGGTGTGATAGCTTTGTGTGAAATAACCCTTGACAACAAATTCTTGTCTTTACTCCCCAGAACAACCCTGAGTTTATAGAGGATGCTCTTATCCATGTTTGTTAGGACAGTTCCTGTAAATTCATTTTATTGGGCCTTTTAATTCATTTTCAAGGCAAGTCTTGGGTGCAAGTCTACTATATTGCTCCAGGTGAGTTGGCTGAAGGTCCTGGGAGGAAAGAGCATGTTGATTCTCCTCATGCAGGATCCTTGAAAATGGTCAACATGATAGTGGAGAGCATGCAAAGATAGGAGACTCCACTTGGTAAAAACCATCAGCTAGGTGAAGGGGAGCAACCTCACCACCAAGAGAGAGGCATCAGGATGAAGCGAGCAGTTCTCCCACTTGTTGGCTGGGCATCCTTCAGCGCGTGTCTGCTGGCTGCTTGCTCAGAGCTTGCATGTGCTGCCTCTTGCCCAACTTGTCATGAGGGGAAACAGGAAGGAATTGGGGACACTATGCAGGTGGCTAGTGCAGACCCAGAGACCTTCTGACGCGTGAAGGAGAAGATCATAGAATCCCAGAATGGTGCCCTGTGCCAGGGCTCTGTCACCCTCCCAGGAAAGAAGTTTTTCCTCACATGGAGGTGGAACTTCCTGTGGTTCAACTTGTACCTGTTACCTCTTGTCCTGTCGCTGGCCACCACTAAGAAGAAAGGATGAGAAAGGATGCAACAGAACAGTGGCATATGGGGCCCTAGAAATTATGAAATAGCTTGTTTTAATTATCTTTCCAGGCAGCGTGTATCCACGTGGCTTATAAAAGAAATCAGTGAGATCTACCAGGTGATAATATGGCAGAGCCCTTTCTGTTTATTTTTCGCTTTACAGTGCCTTTAGTTTTGTGAAGGGATGTGAGAATCCAGAGAATTTGTTGAGTTCTTAGGGTAGACCTAAGTGTTGAAGAACTTTCTGGTTTTTTGGGTTTTTTTTTTTTTTTCCGATATTGAAAAATATCACTTGGTATGCTGAACGTGTCTTAACAGAGATCTCCCTTGGAAGTCTTCTGATACTGGTTGCGATAAGAACCATCCACTACAACATGACGCGGACAAGGTTAAGAGTTATATCGACCACTTATGTACATACTATTGAAGGTAGAAATCCACACTACCAATGCAATTTCAAACAGGGTGTGGGATTTTTCTTGGTTCTGTTGCAACCAGTTGGCATCTGAAGCTATAGGAGGAAAGGATATAGGAAGATTAGCTGTATTCACTGAACACAGTATTGAGTGCTTTTGAACATGTAGCACATTTTCTATATTATTCAATTCATTGGATAAAATTTTCTAAACTCCATAATCCAAGTGCAGAACTACATATATAATTCTTAAAATAAACAGTTCAGATAAGAAGAAAAAAATCCACATAAATACTTACACCTTTTTTTTTTAACCTGCATGAAGTTATTATGAAGGAGAAATTTCAACTCTGCTGTTAGATTTTTCTTTCTTTTTAATGTATAAGTACAGTGACTGAATAAGACCTTTTTGAGTTCTGGCGAAGCATAACTTCTTCAGCTTCACAACTGTATAGCTTATTTGTATATATAGAAATTTTCAGGCATATGTTTCCAAACCTTATATCAAATATAGAATGATAGTATCATGCATTTTAAAATACTTTTAAAAAATAAAGTCACAGAACTTTTTTTCATGAAAGCAATGCAAAAAACATTTAAATATATTTTGATTTGGAGAAGGTAAGGATTTAACATTTATGATGAAACCAACTAGAAGAGATGATTTTTGGTATATATCAGTAGAATTTCAAATTAGTTATACTCTCGTATAAAGATATATTTTAAATATGCACAGAGAAAAGAAATCCTTCACTTGTAGAAACATTGATGTATAGTCCTACCTTTCTTGGGAAGTGAAGTCTGGAAGTCATATAGCTGTGTCTCTAAAAAGTTGAATGTACAGTTGGAAACTCTACTCTTTTTAATATTATCACAATAAGTCTGTATGGTGATTTAAGAATTCATTTTTCCCTTTTGAGCAGTATTCTCATCTATGTTTACTTGGCTGTGATCAAGATTAGTTGGTAGTGAAGACTCCCATATAGCTGTGGAATCTAAACTTTGCCATGTCTGTGAAAAGCCTTTGCTTTAATAGACACGTCCTTTAAATGTGTAGCTGGTCAAATGGTTTCAGAATTGCTAATAAGGGGAGCAAAGCTCTGAAGTATCATATGGTAAAAGTTATGGGGAGTGGGATACCTAGAATGGTTAGAAGGAATTAGTAAGAAGGTCAAGAGATGCAAAGCAGAACATTTAGGATAAGATTACAAAAGGTAGGAGAGGAAAACATCTTTCAGTAATGGTTACATTCATGATATTGTAAATCAACATTGCTAAAGATATAAGGGCACACACACAAATATATATGTGTGCACATGCATGTGCACACACATTAAAATCTCTATAAAATCACTCTTAAAAGCCTTATAGGAAACATCCCCAAGTACACTAACCAGTTCTGCTATACACTTTTGACCACTACCTACAATGCAACAGATAATTATTTACGGTCTTTTCAGTGGTTTCCTTTAGCAGGTAACTCGGTACATAGAAGGGAGAGTTTGATGTGTTTTTTTTTTTCCTCCCTCTTTTTTCTAACAGGACAAATACCTTCACACAAATTGCCTGGCAGCCTTGGCAAATATGTCAGCCCAGTTCCGCTCACTTCATCAATATGCTGCTCAGAGGATCATCAGGTAAATATAAGACATCTGAAATAGAGCTCTATTTAAATTTGTCTTCCTTTGCTGAAAGCCAGGAGTAGAGGAGCTTGAATTTTATATGCCTTAATAGATATGGATGAGCTAAGTAAAAGAAATTGGAACTGTTAACCCTGAATAAATCTGATGTGCTTCTAGACTCTGCCACCACGGAGAAGAGCCTGGCCCCCTCCTCCCTACATTCACCCCTCAGGTACTTGAACATGTTGATCAGATCCCCTTTCAGCCTTCTCTTCTCCAGGCTAGATAGGCCCAGCTCGCTCAGTCTTTCCTCATACGATAGATGCTCCAGTCCCTTAATCATCTTCGTGGCTCTCCCCTGCACCCTCTCTAGAAGCTCCACGTCCCTCTTGTACTGGGGAGCCCAGAAGAGCTGAGCAGAGGGGCAGGATCCCCTCCCTCGACCTGCTGGCAACACTCCTCCTGATGCAGCCAGGAGCCCATTGGCCTTCTTGGCCACGAGGGCACATTGCTGCCTCATGGTTAACCGTTGTCAACCAGGACTCCCAAATCCCTCTCTGCGGAGCTGCTTTCCAGCAGGTCAACCCCTAGTCTGTTCTGGTGCCTGGGGTTATTCCTGCCCAGGTGCAGGACGCTGCACTTGTCCTTGTTGAACCTCATGAGGTTCTTCTCTGCCCAACTCTCCATCCTGTCCAGGTCCCTCTGAATGGCAGCCCAGCCCTTGGGAGTGTCAGCCACTCCTCCCAGTTTGGTGTCATCTGCAAACTTGCTGAGGGTGCCCTCTGTGCCCTCGTCCAAGTCATCAATGAACAAGTTGAAGAGCACCGGGCCCAGTACTGACCCTTGTGGGACACCACTGGCCACAGGCCTCCGACCAGACTTGGCCTCATTTATCACCACCCTCTGGGCTCTGTCATCCAGCCAATCCTCAATCCACCTCCCTGGCCGCTCGTGCAGTCCAGTGCACACTTCCTGAGCTTCCCTATGAGGATGTTATGGGTGACGGTGTCGAAAGTCTTGCTGAAGTCAAGGTAGACAACATCCACGGCTCTCCCATATTTTCTACATTCAAGTCAGCTAAAGTTTTAATATTAAATATATCAAAGACAAACAAAAAGAACCAAGTCAACACCTCTTCTAATGCAGAAGTGAAGCAAATTGAGAATGAAATTGAAGAGTAGTCAGTTAATAGAGAGTATCCACTAGCCTCTCAGTAAATTCAGTATACTCTGAAGCCATATACCCAGGATTCAAAAGAAAATAAAATAATTTCTGATGCAAATATTTAAGTAATTGTTATTCACAATCTCAGTGCCCGCCAGATTTTAAGAAGGTTATAAATCTTTTAACATTATTTAGAAAAAGGTCTTCAGGACATACATGCCACATGTATTATCTCAGAGAAACTAGATTAATCTGCAGTCATAAAAAAGCCAATTTTGCTAAGTTAAATATTTAGGTCATATTGTTTCTGCAGCAGAACTTGAAAAATAGACAAACAGACTCTTTTGTTGCAATATGACACTTATTTTGCAATATGACACTTGGGCCTTATTTTTTTCTGATGCAAGAGAAATAATCAATAAATCAAAATCAAATAATAATAAATCAATAATAATAAATCAAAATCAAATAATTTTTTAAATCAGTAACTGTTCTATTTTCTTCTCCAACAGTTACTCCCTTGCTCATATCTATCCTGCTTCTACACACTTGGAGGTAGAAATTAGTTCACTGAACTGCACAGTTTTCAAGACATCAGACATGCCCAAATAACGGCATTATTTAAATGTGAAATAAGCAGCAGTCTTACAAGAAAACAATGTTATAATCAATAATATATCTTGTTTCATACTAATCTTTCGTTACAGCAATAATACAATTTTAGTTTGTCAAAGGTACATCCTTGCAGCATTATTCGTGCATTTATTTAGACCTTATTCCAATTTTTTCCCCAAAGAAAAAAATCCTAAAAAGGAAGCAGTGTGTGTTGCATCTGCAAAAAACAGCTAATGAGCCAAATAAGCTGCGAGGAAAGACAAAAGACAGGTTCAAGCAAGTCCTTATCCTGAGTCACGACTTTATTTCAGTTACAGAACACCCTCCTATAAATATATCCCATTCAAAACCAACTGAGAAGATTGTAGTTTCTAAGGTTTTACCAGAATAGCAAATAGTAGTTTCTAAAAGACTATGTAAATTCTTTATTTCCCCTTGCCTTTTTTTCTCAGAAAATTCAGGCAATTTAATACCACAGGACACACTTTTTAAAATGCAAGACCTGTAATGTGCAGATACAAAAAAATAAGAGCCATCAAGTGAAAATAGCAGGTGCTAGATTCAATAGAAAAGAGAGCTAAATGTCCCACCAGGAAACTGCTGGGGCCTGGGACACTAAGCGGGGAGAGCAAGGGGGAATAAGGGGAAAACCGCTCAATTTCCTTGGAAATATGGGGAAAAATGCAGTAAATTTTTATGCTGGCTTTTCTTCTGGACCTTGCTAAAGTCACATAGACATTGGTAGCAATACCGCATTTTGCTACCAATGAGTCTCCTCTCATAAATATATCCCTCTTGATTGCCAGGTTATTCTCAACTCCATGGCACATTACCAAAAGTCAAGCCGCGAGCAGTGGCAAAATAGCAAATGAAAACAAAAATCCCAAACATGATTCCATGAAAACTATTTCTCCTTTAAATGTTCAGATGTTTTCAAAGAACTGAACATTTATAAAACGATCCCAGGTAAATTAGATGATTATTATGGATGAGCTAAGTAAAAGAAATTGGAACTGTTAACCCTGAATAAATCTGATGTGCTTCTAGAACCTGGTTCTGTTCTGAATGCACAAACAGTACTAGCTTCTCTGAGAAATTTCTGACTGTTTTCTTAACAGAATAGCTCTGCAGCTACTTTTAAACTGGAAGATTTTCAGTGGCTTGTAGCAACTATGCTTTTTTAGGACTGCATCAGGTTATTACAAAGTTGCGCAGTATGCGAGAACCGCCGGATTTTCATCTCCATTAAGTTCTTCCTGCACATTTGGCAAAATATTTTTTTTGTTAAATCGGACAAAACCTAATGATGATTTTGTGACAGAGTCCTGTAAATATGGTCCATAGACCCTACAGCTGTTATTTTCAAATGTTTATTTATAGTGGTAAGTTATTATCTGCTCTGGTTCCCAAAGCAGAGTAGCTTTGGAGAAGTAGATATTGAAGTTGGTCCTTCTCTTTTTTATTTTATCTTTTTTTTTCCTGTGCTCTGCTCTAGACCACTATATAAAGGCAGGTAACCATGTGTACTGATATCTTTGCAGCCAACCTGCTGCACACCCCAAAACAAAACAGGAAGGTCCTTATTAAAGCAACATGGAATTTTATAGAGCTTAGCAAGTATAGACTGTGTGCCAAAAATAAGCAAATAGTAATTGTGTGCCTGTGTACTTTGTAAAGGACTGGATTAACAAGAAATACACTTCATTCCTAAACCACTGCTATTAGGATGTAATTCTCTCCCCGCCCCTTGTGTTCTAGAAATGCTTGCTTCCCCGTGTATATTTACTGTATATTTAGCTATCCAGCATGAGTGTGTCCTGTTATTACCTTCTCCCTGCTTAACGCCCACAATTTTTTCATACCCTGACAGCATTAATGGGTGTTCAGAGTTTGAATTAGAGTTTGAATTAATTGAAATTAGAGTGTGAATTTTTGTTTTGTTTTGTTTTTTCCTGCTTGTCTTTTGATAATGTCTCATATCTGTATATGAGACACAGAATAGGAGAATATCTGTACTTCTCCTTTCTCCAATGGCAGGTTTGGAGTATATGTGCATTTTTTATCAGCTTTCCAAGCCTTTATTGACGTAGCTTTCTGAAGTGAAGTCGTAGATCCCCCTGCCTGGCTGGATGTGGATGTCATGAGATACGATACCCTGAAACTCCCAAACTCACTCCAGTTCTTAGTGAGATATATCATTGCCTGCTTCAGAGTTCTTTTTTTTTTTTTCCTGATTCCTTCCATTTTATTCTACTGCTACTTCCTCAGACCTAAATGAAGTGTGTTCCTCTGACTATATTTTGCGGCACTGAAGAAGTGACCTTGCTAGTCTTGGTATAGTTGCCTGTTATCACCAGTCAGCTATTTTGTAGTTGTCCTCCAAGTTAGCAGACATCTGCTATTCAAAATTTAAAGCTATGGTTCAAGTGGATTATGGGATGACTAAGGATGCTGTGGTGCATTGGCGAATGAGATGGGGTGGAAGGAGTAATTTCAGTGCCCTTCCACCCATCTGACCTCAGCCCGTCTGCTTTGATTGAATCGCAATGTTTACAGGCAGCTCCTTCTGGCACCTGCATTTTTCCTAATGGGCTTTCTAGCTTTCTCATGTGCTGTTTTCACCATCTGTAACTGCATCTTTGGGGCACATTGACTCCCCCCCCCAAGGGTTAAGACCCAAAGAAGGATATGCAATATAGTGAAATTCTCTTGCACTCTTTGCATGCAAAATGTCAACAACTTGATGTATTCATCTTCTGTCTAGACATGCAAAGTTAAAAAGTCCCTGTAACACTGACTGCTTGATTTTAGTGGTGAAATAATTGTGCTAATGTTCTTATTGGCGGTATAATTGCAAATTTTTGCTGTTGCTTCATGCTGTTATGTGCAGAAAGGAGGCCATAATGGTGAATGGCAGTAAACAAAGAGAAAAAATGCTGCACTTAAATTATGTGTGAAATTATCAGGGGCTGCTCTTTGATTGTATAAAGATAATTGTATAAAGGCACATTTGAAATATAATACCAAGGAAAAAGAAAGAAGTCAGAGCAAAGAAAATAGTAGTGACATATTCAAAATCCTTGTTTCTTCAAAAAATGAAGGCCGTTAGTAGCAGCCTTGATTGATTTCTGTACAGCATTTAGCAGAGACTTAGCATGGGGTTGGAGGCAAAGAGTTATTGCCATTAATGTTTGCAAAGGCTCAAATGCTCTGAGAATTGCTCTGCTTTGTCTTTATTCAGAGGGTAAGACTGTGCTGAAGGCTAACCCCTCAGTGATCCTTGGGGCAAATGGAAAATATTTGAGTTAATGACCCTGTAGCATCTGGAAAAAAAAATAGACACTAGTCTGATGGGCAAGTGGCCTGAGCAGGGTGCTGATTGTGCCAACCATTGGGTTTTGGCAGGGTTGGAGTCCTGCGTGGAAATAATGTGAGGTTAGACACAGAAAATGAGCACGTTTATCAGTTCAAAGGAGTTGTGAATAAAAGGGCAGTATCTTTATTATAGTTTATATAGAATATGATATTTTGATGTACTCTGAAGATATTCTTCATGAAGGTTCTTAAGTGAATACCAATTCTTAAGCAAACACTCTATTCCTGTATAATAGAAACTGTAATGAAAGCAGGTGACCTTAAATTTGAAACAGAACCAGAAAAACAGGAAGAGGTTTAAGGAATATACTGGATTTTTTTTCCAATGTGTGATACTGTCCCCAAATCCTGTTCTGCTATTAGAAGCTGTACATCTGGACTGTAGACACAAAAGTGGCCGCCAAGGTTGTGATTTAATTTGTCACTGTGATCATGATTGCTTATAAATCCAAAGACCTTACTGTAAAAAAAATGTATTATATTCTGTAGTAAAATGTCCTGTGGGACTATGGCATGAGGAGTAAGAAGTAAGCTCCAGAGAAGCATTTCTCCTGTGAGGTTTTGCTGCAAATATAGTAGAATTTTCTTCTCAGGAGCTTTCTCATTCCTAAACAGACTTAAGCACCATAAAGAAAGACTTTTAAAAGTGATTTCCTCTCAAAATGATTTCCTCAAGTTGAATCGTTTATTTATAAGTTTTGGTTATCAAGAAAAGCAATAGGAATAAATATTTATGAGCACATACATTACATAAGAGTTATTTTGTACTTCCTTTTCCCAGCTTATGGAGCCTGTTAGTCACTATTATTAAATCTAGCCATCACTGATGGCTGCAAGTTGCTCCATGATTCCAAAGCAGAGTATTTACTATTATTTATTATTTAGATTTTGACCCTGTCATCAGAGTGCAAGCATCTCTGTGAGGGAATAAACCACTGTATTCATAATGGAAAAAGCATTTTCCCTGGAGGAAAACCCTAAAAAGAGATCAGGACTTTATTACTAAATATTTTATATAGTTTTTAAAATTGTAATAGATGTTAGGCTCTTTAACTTAAAGTGTGCTTAAACAGTCATACTTCAGGTCTCACCAGATGCTCTGATTCCTTCTGTAATGTGAGAAGTAATTCCATTTCCATGCAAATGTTTTTCTGTAATCCTCTTCTGAGAAGAGACTACCAATTTTTACAAGTTACATAGTCTCTTTTCTATGAAAATAGAGAATATGAAAATATTCAATAGACTGTAGCTGGAATCTCAGTAAAATACAACTTCATGATGTTGGGTGATTTATATCACATTCCAACAGGCAAGAAAATTGGCAGATTTATGTGAATCTTTTATCGCAAGCAGCTACTGGAAGTAAAAATAGATGTAATAGATGTTTTATAATCAGATACTGGGCAGGATGCAATTAATGCTGAATGTCCTCTGCCATAGACTGCCCTGACTTCATGTATATGGAGAGCCTTCCCCTCTGTCTTCTGGTATCTTATTGACTGTGGAAGGGTTTGCTTATAATTATGCAGAAACTATTTCATCAATATAGTGTTAAAAATATCACCTGTGCTGCCCTCTCTCTCCTATTTGTAAAGTTCTTGTTATAAACGGACAAATCCTCTGAGCCAATTGATTTGCCAGTATGCTTTATTGTAAATAGGAAGCAAGCAGTGCTGGGCGGCCGGGGAGTCTCTGCTCTACCAACAGCGCGCCTATAGCCCGTGGAAGCACCTTTTTTATCCCCTTTCTTATCTCTGTTTCTCGAAAGTTCCTTCTTTTCTGC
>JAUBNY010048487.1:0-10532 GCA_032275445.1 Crypturellus soui
GAATTCTTGTGAAAAATCAATGGCACAATCTGACCCAAAATGAGAGAGTAAGTCTTTGAGAAAAGCAAGAAATGAATTACAGCTTAATGCTAAATTGGATGTTTTGTGGAACCCCCTAAAAGTTGAGCATATGCATAGTTTTCATTTTTGACTAAATAAGTCAAACCAAGTATTTAGCAGACTGGGAAACAATGAAAGAAAAATAATTTTGATTACCTACTATGAGCTTTTGCTACAATTCACTTCATTAATGTGTGCTTAGTCCAAAAATATGAGAAACTTTTCCTTTTTTTTTTAATTTTAGAGGTTTCTATCTGATTTTAAATATTATACATCAGATTCACAAATGTTGATGTTAGTATATTGCTGTTGGTGTGTAATTTTAAGATTGCTTTCTAAATCCCTGATTCTTATCCCTATGAGACATAAGAGTTTCTCTTCTTTAGGGCACAAATGCAATTGTAAAGTTGCCTATCCAAGATCAAAAATGCAGAAAGCCAGTTGCCCATTACTGATTAAGCTATTATCTGGAAATCTAAATATTTTTTCCAAAACAAAAAGTTTCCAAAAGAAATGAAATCCAATTGCAACGTGACATGTGGTATTTCAATTGTGTACCAAGTTTTCTTAAAAGTCTTAAAGTCTTTTTTTTTTCTCCCATTATACATTAGGTTTGTTGTTCAGTGTGCAGGCGTCTATAGTCATGTAACTTCCAATGACGCCTTTTAGGACTTGATCAACAGAAGACCATACTGCATAAGAGTCTCAATCATCTACGAGAAAAGGCATCTTTTGGCTTTAGCTTCCATGAAGCAACATTGCAATACTGAGAACAGACCCAAAACATCCTTATCTATTTCATTAATACAAAAATTTCTGCAAACCTGAAAGTTTCATATACATTTATTTCAATCCTGATTGTTTCCTTGTTCCTCTCTTTCAACCTGACTCTGAAAAGGCTTAGCACATGTAATAGGAGGTCAGACTCACACATAACAAATACTCGTGTAATATATACTTCTAACAAGACTCTGAAATTTAAAATTCAGATTCTATGCATCACCAATGTTGCACGAATTTAAATATCTACACAGCGTACTTGAATCTTAGGAGGTAAAAAAAGGCACTGCACTGCTCTCTCTTAAGTTACCACAGAACTATATTTACAACAAGCAGACCATTTATAAATCTTGCCATTTAAAGTGTGTCCAGGACCAGTTTATTAACATATAGAACTCAATTGTATAACAAAAATCGCAGCTATAAAGTAGATTTGTTTGGGTATTTTCATATTATGTCTAGTAAATTAAAGCTCAGGAATATTTCCTTCTTACTCTGACATGGGTTTACATTACTGTGCAATAATTTTTATCTCCCTGCTGTGTTTAGGATAAAGGGTTCAGCACTAGGAAAGAAACAGGGATTATAAACTTGATTCAGTTGTATGATAATACAGCTCTCTGCCTCCATGGGGAGCACACTAGCTAAGCTCTCTTGGATTGCCGGGAGATTTGACCATCCAATAACATAGCTGATTGGCCAGTGTGTGAAAATTCTCTCCTATTCATACAAACCTAGTCAGGGTGTCCTCATCAGAAGACAAAGAACTTCTAATGGGAAATGAAAGCCAATCCCAGCAATTCTGTCAGCAGTAGATTTCCCACCCATCTTACTTCTTCCTTCCTTTTTTTTTTTTTCCCCTCCTATTGGTTTTGTTGTTGCCATGTACCTTGGTGCTAAAGTTCAGAAAGAAATGGTAGGATTTCAGATGTAGATTGTTCTGTCAGAAATTCCTAGTGTCATAAACTGCCTTTTACTGACTGCCTGATTTGGGTCAGGAAAGATATTTTCTTGAGAGCACATGGACTCTGTCTTGAGATTTTACTTTGTTGTTCTTCCCTCTGCATTTGAGAAGAAAATTGAAGGCCTTTGAGTTGCTGTCTACTACAAGGTGCTGAAGAGTCTCAACTTCCATTAAAATTCAAATGAGTATATCACAGAAGACACTTAGCTTTTAGCAGAGTTGTATCTTTGCTGGGTCTTGCGCAAAACAAAATTCACCTGGCTGAAGTACAAATGTTTCAAGAACTTCAATATCTGCCTAACCTGTGTGTGCCATGTTGTTTAGAATCTTTCCTGTTCATTACAGAAATCTCTATTGTTGCTCCGAATTTAAGAGAAAGAGTCCTTACAGCTGTGTGTGAAGTATTTATTCTTATTTAATAATCTGATTAAAAATTTGTAAAATGCTCAGTTAGGTTCAGAGAAGTCAAAACAGGACCTGAATTAAACTGTGAAGCATGCGAATACAGTTGTCTCATGCAACGTAAGACTGGCTCTTTCCATTAAAAAAAAAAATCTTAATTCTTGCTTTCAGAGACGAATCTTCTGGATAAACTTGTCTTAAGAGCAATGCCTGCACAGGGTTTTTATGAAAATCTGCTGAAATGTGTGCTCAACCCCAGTGCCAGGGAGATTCTAGTTTAGAGTTATTTGTTCTGATATTTGACTTACTGATAAAGCTGCAACCTTTCTCTGAAGTCCAATTTCAATCATGTCTACTACTGAAAGGATAATTACACAAATTTATATTTTCGGCAACCATCATTCTGTGACTGAAGTACCAACAAAACACTTGTGCTATGAAGGGAGATATGCTTTAGAACATCTATTGGTAAAGAGTAGTTTTCTCTGTCTGCACCAATAAATTTGTCGATGTTCTCCAGAAAAATTATCTTCTGTAGATTTATTTCAGTTGTTTACTTATCACGTTTTGCTAAAATATGCAATATCAGGACTCTCTAACAATTGACAGTCTTTCCAAGAATTATTGCAAATAAATATTTGCATTTATCTTTAACTAAATCATTATCTAGTTTAGTTAAATAGATGATATTATATCTCCTTCTACCACACAGCTGATAACTTCTGGATATTATTCAGAAAATCTTCAAGCTTACAAGACCCTGCCCTGGAATGACTCTCAAGACAAGATAACTTTGAGGAGCTTAAAAAGTCTTTCTGAGCTAAAGACACACAATTTTGGCTCAGAAGTTTATTTGAAACCTATGAAACCTATCAAAGTTGATTTATTAAACAGTTAGCCAGTGATCAATGGAAATCAGGAATTATGCTTTCTAGGAATGCTTACCTACTGAATTGTCCTTGAACCAAAGATCATTGAAGAAGCAATTTTTTTTTTAATATGAAGCTCAACAACTATCTTTCCTATGCTGAAGTATGAGGACCATAAAGATGAATATTTAGTTCTCCATAACTCTGTTAAAGAATCTCTTGAAATGGTTTACTATGTCCTCCTTGAATTCAAAAGTCAAAAATACCTGTTCTTAGAATGTGCCTTTTTCATGTAGTTAATTGAGTTCTTAAAATAAATTTAAAAACTTAATCAAGAGTTTAACTGATTAAAATTTCGTTTTCTTTCTCTGATGACCTGCTTTCAATTCCCTCTCTCTTCTGATGCCATCATGCCACTAGCTGTCATCTTGCCACAAGATCACCTCTTCACTGAAGCTATGAAAGGTGTCATCAAAATACACTGCTGAGTAAACTAAAAAAAAAAAAAGCAGTTGCCAATATTCACAGGACTAAAACATAACCCTGCAGTGGAAGGCCTAAACTGACATCTAAACAATAGTGAACGTGTTCTTGTTCCATCCACACTCTGATATCATGTCTAAACAGGAGATTCATTTTGGAAAAGTAATTAAAGCCAGATGTTCACTAGTTAAAACATACTAACCACCTTTATTCATAAGCTGTAATGAATCTTAGGTCTTCACTTAAATATCCTTGTATAAATAAGTCCAAATTTAAGACATCTGTAGTACCAATTCAGCAGCAACAGTTTCTGACTCAAGCTCATAACCATAGGTACATTTCCCAGTAAAAACAAAAGCATTTAAGTTGCATTCAAGGAATGCAAAAATAGAAGTTATGTAATAGAAGAATAATTATGAAAAAAATAAAAAGACCAATAATTTTCCTCGAGCCTTTTTTAAAATGCAGAAAATAACTTTTTTTCTTTTTAAATTTTGAAAATTAACCTTTTTGCACTTTACAACACTGGTAAAATTAAGATCTAGTGAAAGAAAGATCTAGTGAAAGAGTAAAGAGATTTCCATCTTTAAAAAAAAAAGCAGGCAGATGCACCTTACTTTAGATAAATGCAAGGTAAATGTACTGTGTTTTAAGATTAATTATTACGTATTTATACAGGATTTTATCTGGGAAGAACCCTCTTTTTCAATGCATATACACATGTGCGTACAAACACATACACTACATATGATTATGACAAGAATACTGCATTACTTAAAATGCTCAAATTTGTTCAAATACAAAGGTAGGAAGTGGGGTTATTTTCATCTTGATTTATATCAGGATCAGCAAAATGTAATATTTCAAATTTTCTTAATTTAGAATACTTCATTATTTTATAGCTTATTCATTTTTTACTTAAAATGCATGCATATATAGACATTAAAAAAATAAGAATTCTTCACAGACAACTGGTTCCAGAAGAATTGATGTTTTCTTTTTCTCAGTGTTCCCCTTTTGTCAAAAAGCCTCGTACTTTTCTTTTTGTGAAATCTTGTTTATACCATTGTTAATCATCAATAATCTGCCTCAAACTTACTGTACAGAGAAGCGCACTCGTAATGTGGACACAGATTTTATATTTTATTTGAAGGCAGACACCGTTGTCTTATTTTTATTTTGTTAAATTAATTCTAAAAAGGGAAATGATATCTCTTTACCTACTCAAGTTTCAGAGTTCAGCATTTTAGTAAAACACTTCCAGAAATCTACAAGCCTTCTTGTAGTTTTTAAAACAAAATTATGATAAAATTAATTTCTGACTGTCAGTGTTCAGATACGTTCTGCTACTCTATACAGTTTAGACTTAGCTTTGTGATGCTTCAGATTCAGCCTGACTAAAGGGCTTCTACTTTGAGTAATCACTGCAGAGTGATTAAGTATGGACTATATGCAACCAGGGCTGCTGTTTGGCAGGCAATGAGCTTATGAGAGAAGGAGGATTCACATAGCTGTGTGGTTCCCCTTCGATAATCACACTCTCCACCACCATCCACCATCTCTCTTCTGAGATTAGCTCTGCGATACCAACTCCTCAAGCTATTGGCCTCAGTTTATTGCTTATTTAAATACCACAAATATGTGTGAAGGTTTGTTATTTTTACTGTAATTTAGAACGTAGGGTAAGCAAAACTCTGAAAAAAAATTATTCTGATCTCATTTAAATCATTGCAAACCACAATTAATGCCATGAACATCAGAGCAGATAAACCAACAAGAAACCAATGTTAACAGACCAGAATATGCCATGGTTTGTAAAGATTGAATTCTATCACTGATTTCCCTATTGCAGCACATGTTCCTCTTAGAGTTTACCTTGCTCTCTTAAAGACAGCAAACCTCTTATCCCAAGAGTAAGAGCTCTATATTTGCTTCCTTTGTTTATTTCCAGTAGCAGAACCCTTCTCTCTTCTTTCCTATCCCGTTCTGAAACACAGTGTAAACAAATTTATCTTGCTGTTTCCTTGGGATCTGCACTTTTAATGAGGGAAAGACAGGGTTGTGTGGGGAGAAAAAAAAAAAAAAAAGAGGTCTAAGAAGTGAAGAATGAGCAGAGTGGGGTTTGGGAACAGTTTGCTCAGGGACGTGTCTTAGGGCAAGATCCTATAAAGAAACAAAACCCTACAATCTCTGAAAGCACTTGCTTAGGCAAGCCAGTGTCCTAAAAACTGCCATGCAATTGCAATTTAGCCCTGAAGGCACCTAGGGTATGCAGGTACCTTATATTTTTACTCTACATTTCCACAGCACTCTAGGCTATACCTAAAATTGTATCAAGTCTTTGGCATCTAATTCATGTCTACATTCAGCTGGAATCCTGAAACTAGGCATAAAAGTACGCCAGTCGTTAGCACAAATAAGGCACAGAAACAGTCCCAAGATGCAGGAGTAGAATTCAGGGCTCTCCAATGTGTGCTTAAAGGACAGCGCCAAACCCCTCTGCTCTCTCTCTGCCCAAGTGAACTTTCAATTATTTCCCCACACATCTGCAGAGCTTCACCCAGCTTGTAACTGATATCTAAGACAGAGATGTAGCAGAGAAAGGAACTGAACCTTCAACTGCAATTTTCTGGATAAGTGATCCAATCATTAGGTCACCACATAAAAGAAAGTGCTGGTCACAAGCACCAGAATTTTCACTACCATCACCTCTCTTAGAGCTGTGCTTAAAAAGCAAACAGTGAGCTCTCTGCCAACACACTCAGTTCAGGGTTCAGAGGTTTGCATCTGTCCTGTGCAGAAGCCTTCCAAAGCACCTAAAGATTAGGGACTGCAGTGTTTGATGGAGTATATTCCTTAGCCTCCCCTATAAGGAAGGCTAAGGAATAGAAAACTAAGCTTTACTAGAGAAAAAAAAAATAGAAAACAAAGCTTTTAAAATTTTCTGGTAAAATGACAAATACTTTCCAAAAGTTTTCCAGCTTTTTTTCACATTTCTATTGTCTCATCTCTCTTTTTTTTCCACCCCTTTTTAATCATCGTGTTATAAACTGCAACTTCGAAATACTAAGAAAACATTAATGCATCAATATATTTCTTCTACATATTTAACCTCAGCATGGATTTGGGCTACATATTATTGATTGTCGGTCTTACCAGTAAGAGATATTCCACTGATTTTGTCATGCCTACTCACAGAAATTATAAGAAAAACAAAATGTTAAAATGGAGCTAGGTTGGAGAGTTCATGCTTTATCTCTAATTTAGCAAACAATGACTCCAAGAAGTTCTACACTAAGGGCAAACCAAGTACACACATATATAAATATATATAAACACACACACAGCATGTACACCAGGGATACATATCAATAAAGTATCCAGAGAAAAATAATTATATTGAATACATTTTTGGGTTATATTGTGAAAGTGGTTAGTTTTGGCAGACCGGATTATGTTGGACTCAACTTCTTATCTAATAAGGTGGCTGAATCCTCCCCATAATGTTCAAGCTAAAACTTAGGGATGAAATCATGATGGGTGCTTCCATAATTAACTTGGTCTGGTATTCTGCCAGTGTCTGTCCAGAGACAATAATTTATAAATGATTTTAGACTCAATCATTTTAACATCCTACAGACATTCATAAAGAGATCTTGATCTTGGACAAGCTTCAGTCATTCATTTCAACAGAAAGATGTAAGAGTCTTTAAAGGACAATGCAAAATCTCTGGGACACTGACATTAAAAATAAAAGTAATTAAAATCACTTTATTTATAAACATGCTATGTGTTCCTGTAGACTGTAATGTAATGATGTGCAATATGATGAATTTTAATTCACCTGTTCAAAGAAAAGAATAATTCAAATACTGTCTTACAGGAAATGGTGAGAAAGGCGAAGGCAGTACAAATCTATCTATGTCAAATAAATGGAAAGAATGTGCCTATATCTAATATAATTACACCTTTGGGATCTTCAGCATAAGGCTGTGCATCTTAAACCAACCATTTTCATTTCTGATTTTTAAATTTATATTTCACGCCAATGTTTGTATTCCTATTACTCCCATGATGGTAGCTGGGCAGCAAATACTATCACAATAGGTCTCTATCATGTATGCTTCTCAAAATCAGTGCAAAAATGAACTATCAAGATTTATCTTTAGAAAGCATTTTATATGAAGCTTTAACTCTATGCAAAAGAATCACATGGAATCAAATGAGTAGATAATCATAAAAATTTAGAAATTAAAAAAGATCTAAGAGCTGATTGTAGTCATCTCTCCTAAGCATGCAGGCTTATAACCTTCAGTGGGTTCTCTGGAGGATTCTCCACTCTAGATTTACATGAGTCAGACAACAGAGGCACCATTATTCCCTGTGAATCTATTCCACAGTCTATCTTGTCACCAGAATTTTTTCCAGATATGCAGCCTACATGCTCTTGTGCTAATTTTCTTCTCATTTCCTAGGAATGTACAACAGCATTTCAGTACTACTCTCACATTACAACCTGTTTTCAGTTATACTGACCAGGCTTTGTTTGATGTTATGGAAAACGGACACTTACAAAGAATGACCAGTTGAAACTATCCAAGTCTTTGGTAGTTTGGAATACCCCCTACATGAACACATTTGATTATTATTACTAGTTACCGCCAAGAGTTTTCTCCAGCTTTCCTCCTGAATCAATCCACTCATTTTCCCAGTGTTGCTATTTTTTTCCTTTGAATCTTGACAGTTTCATTCCTAGCAGTTTCCTGAAGTACACAGTGTACATCTAATATTTCCATGTGGAGATTATCGGTTCCTAATATATTGCCTTACATATCCTGCATTAAAAAATATTGCTACTTCTTTTTTAAACAAATATTTTAACCTTGTATCAAATTTGCTGCCCACCTTCACCCTTAGATGCTAGGCAATAGCAAGAGATCTATTTCTATTGAATATTTATGCTTTATTTTTTTCCTCACATGGACCCATTACCTTGTTTTGTTTGTTTTTAAATGTTGAATCTTACATTTTATTTACAGACAATATTGCTAACCCACCTTGATTAGCTTTATTCTTTCTCTTTTCCCACAAGTATTTACAGCCTCTCCAAATACAGTAACTTGAATTTTTATTTGCACTCTTCCAAATAATTAGTATATTCAGCAAATTATAAATTCAGTATTCATAGAACTAGCCCTTAAACTTCACTAAAATCACTAAAAAGTGTGGAATTATACAAGCATTTACAATAATTAAAAAAAAAAAGAGATGGAGAGATTGCTCAATTGTAAATATATTAGAATATTAAAATTGTGTATTTCTTCATTCATTTAGGTGAACTGCTCTTATTACACCGGAGACTGCAAATATTCTCTGGCCTTTAATGTCTGGTGTAATTAAACAGTAGCTAAAGAAAGGGTTGGGGTTTGTTTGAGGTAGCAAAAGCACAGATGAAAACATAGAATAGGTCAAAATCAGTTTTAAAACTCAGAATATATAAACTTGTAACCATTAATAAGCAATTTTAATTTGATGTATGATAGACCCAACGAAAGCCTCTACTTGTTTTAGCAGTTCTTATTTACAGGAGCCATTTCATTGAAACCGGGGCAACACCTTAGGTAAGTAATGACTATCTGAAGAGCTGGGAGCTCACAGGATTGGGCTCAATGCGGGAGCAATAGTTTGTACAATATCTTTTGATTTGGCAGGTATTTTGGCCTACATTCCTACAGATACTTGAGGTGTATGTCTGCAAAACACTGGTTAAACACAGTGTGACTTTTTCTTGGGTCGTCACAGGAAAACGTTATAAGCTAAATCTACTATATTAAACATCTGCCTTAAGTGTACTATCTTATGTTTATCACATGTGCAGCAAGCCCATGTGTCTGCACACTGTGAGGTGTTAGCAATATGTGCTCGAATGGCTGACTTTCATTTACATTAACTGGCATTTATTTTTCCCTCAGTGATATCCTATTTGTTTCACAGATGTTGAGAGACATGAACAGAACTAATGAATATTTCTATTCAATTAAATATTCTATTTAATTTTGTGAATGTATCCAGTTTATGCTCAAAATAGAATATTTCAGTGGGAGAATTTACATGTTTCAGTCTCATCTATCAACAGTGTTTAGAACAAGAGCGGTATCTTTCAAATGCAGCATTTACAAGTCACCACTTGTCATTAAATGTAACTGTATGTTCAAGGCTATGTAATAATAGCCTTTAATTAAACTGGGGACTGTTAGAGGGTTTCTGTTGCCCTTTGAAGTTCTTAATTATTAGTTGTATCCAGCCTTTTATGGCACACTTAAGGTTAAATTAAATAATTAAAATATACCTCCAAGAAAAATATCGAGACTTTACATGTTTTAATTAAATTTCTGATTTTCAAGGTTTTTGAAATAATAACATATGTTTGGATTTTCTTATGATGGCATACTAGGATGCTACATACATTAAACAAAAAAATCGGTAGCTTTTTATGGGAATAATCGCTAAGCATGACGCATGTAAATGAGCTATTTTCTATGCATGGCTGGCAAAAGTGCTAATTAAATAGTTGGTATTCAAGGCTATGCTCGTTCATTGTTTAGTGACATACAAATCCAGCGATGTGTGCCAGCAGACATTTTAAGTTGAATGTTTTCTCCTCTACACTCTTTGTCATGAAATGGTGGCACCATGATGAGAACAGTAGTGTAAGCAAAACACTGAAATATGCTTTAATAATGTTTTAACTATGTAGCGACACTAGTCTAGTTTTCTAATGAATTTTTAATTTCTTTCTTCTTATAAGGATGTTACGAGTTATCGCTGATGCATATTAAATCATATACATGAGTCATTTTCTCACTAAATTTGCATAAAATGGCTAAATGCTAATGCACCAAATGGGGCTTACTATATATGGTACAGTAAATATGTCCTTGCCAGTTTTCTGCAATCAATCTCCTGTATTTCAT
>JAUBNY010048488.1:0-10465 GCA_032275445.1 Crypturellus soui
GTTGTTTTCATTTCCGACAGTTTGCTTACAGAACTTTTTGTACTCCCTCACATTTGCTCATTAGCACAAACCACTTTGTCACGGATTACATTCCTGTTTATCACAGTGCCATGTGCAGCGAGGCCCCGGGCTGGGCTGGGGCTCTCTCCAGAACCCCTGTGTGCTGATCTCTGTGAGGGTCAGGCGCCCTTGGCCTGAAGGGCAGCTGGGATGCAGGGCTGCCTGCTGCAGGCAGTCCTGCCAGCTCTGCCAGGCTCTCACTGTGCACTGCCTTTCAGCTGCATGAGGTGGCCAAGGTGGACGGGGACGTCCTGACACTCCTGCCTGGCTACACGCAGGCTCTGAGCCTGGAGATGCGCACACTGGCGTTCCAGGGCCTTCGGAGGCTGTGCAAGAGCCCGGAGATGGTGAGCAGGGCGGCAACCAGGTGAAACCATGCTGGCAGCCTGGGCCTTCACGGGAGGCGCTGCCTCCTCCAGGGCTGTGGCCTTTGCTGGCAATCAGGAGGGCAGGAGCTGCTCCCCAGGCCCTGCTGCCCTTCCTCTGTCCCGAGTCGTTCATGGCAGCCCCTTGGCTGTGCTGCACAAGGACAACGGCTCCGGTGCCCTCGGGAAGGGCTCCTGGCCTGGAGGCAACAGCCTTCCCCCATGGAGAGGCGCTGGCACGTGCAGGGGTCCTTGGACAGGGCTGCCCTGCCCTGCAGCCCTCATGGGCAATCGGCACCCGGAGCCCTTGTGGCCAGGGGGTCTGCCCTGGCTTCACACAAGGCACTTGTGTCTTTCACACAGAGGAGGAACATGTGGGGCCTGACCAAAGACATCATGGAGTGCCTGTAGGACCATCGAAGGGACGTACGTGTGGAAAACCTGGTGTTGCTGTGGGACTTCTTCAGCCACCTGGATCAAAAGATCTCCTATCCCTTTGTCCCATGACTGGCTGAGAAGCTTGTCCAACACTTTGAGGATGTAAGGTTGGGGGAAGAGCCAGAGATTCTCCTGGCGGGTCTGGGGCTCTGTTCGCGTGGCTATGAGTGTTGAGTGTCCTTCTGCACGTGTGCCCGTCAGCAGGTGGATTTGCACCTCCCGCCACAGGCCCTGCTGCCTGTCAGGAAGCCTTCTGCCCTCTGCTCTTCAACCCATTCCCTGTTCTGCCTTTGGGGTCCTGGGCTGTGGGACTAGGTCCCCCAGCCCCGCTTCTGCCTCAGCTGCTTTGTCTCACGCTTGACTCCCTGTGCTGCTTGTCCTGGCCTGGGCAGAGATGAGCCAGGAGGCAGGAGCAGGCTGGAGAGCAAGACAGAGGCTGTGCCCCACGTCTGGCCCTCCCTGTCGGCCTCTTCTGCACGGGGGCCCTGACGGAGCCCTAGAAATTCCCCGCACGGGCAGAGGGAGCCGGAGCCCAGGGAAGCTTGTCCTGCTGCTGCCAACAACCCTCCTTCTCCAGGCTGCATCCGCAGAGGTTGTCCCCAGCTCGCCCCTATGGAGTCCTGGAGAAAGTCACACCTGGAGAGGACGAGGCCTCACAAAGGCAAAGCCTCCTCTCATGGCCAGTTGCTGGGATCACTGCTGAGGCCTCCCCTCCTCTCCTCCCTCTCTGCAGGAGGATAGCATAGTTCGGGAGCTCTCCATCTTCCTCTTCAAAGACCTGCTAGCCTGCATGACCGGCATCAGGAAAGAGAGGATGAAAGAGCTGGTGCACAGGAGCCTGGTCCCACTCTTCCTCCACATGAGCAAGCAGATCCAGAGTGTGGCCCAGGTATGGGGCAGGCCTTTGGGGAAGCAGTGCTGACATCGCTTGGGCAGGCCTGAGCAGCAAGGCATGGGCTGCGGACAAGTGTGCCCTGGAAGGCGTGTCAGCGTGAGGACCAATGTCCCTTGTCCCCAGGAATGGGCAGGAGCTGCCTCTGCCTTCAGAGAGGGGCAGACCTGGTCCCAAGCAGCGGGTTCCTGTTACGGCCAGGGGAAGACTCCAAGGCCTGCCCAGATGAAGGGCGCACGGGGTTCTTGTCCTGGCCATGGTGGCATCTCATGCTCTCTGTGGTTCTGCAGGCCTCCCAGGAAGCCCTCGCCAATGCTGCCCACCTGCTGTGGTGGGAGCAGCTCAAGGAACTGGCCAGAAGTGGGGAGACCTGGAAGATCGGGGAGAACCTGGTGAGCACAACCATCCCAGGCTGGGGAGAAGGGGCAGAGCTGGCTCCCCAGGAGGGCTCCTTGCCAAGCCATGGCCTCGTGCTGTATCCAGGTGCGCAAGGACAAGAGCAGAACAGAGCACTACCTCCAGCACAGCCTGCGGTACCTGCAGGAGCCCGAGGCATGCGTGCGGACGGCCGCTGTGAGGTTCATTGGTGAGCCACGAGGCCGGGGCCATCCCTGGGCACGCGGAGGGGCTCAGAGGAGGCTCCTCAAGCCCTCACTGCCTGCCTGCATCCTCCTCACTGGGGCTGTGCTGGGACCAGCCTTGCCCAAGGGGAGGAGGACGCGTGGATGGGCTGGCAAGGCCAGCTGGGAGCTGCACTGCCGAGACCGTGCTGGAGACTACGGGAGGTGATGGGCAGTGTCTGCCTAGGGCTCATCGGGCAGCAAGGGAGGCAGAAAGAGGAGAAGGTGCAGGAGATCTGCCAGGGTGAGTGTGAGCAGTGCTGTGCCAGCTGGCCCTGCCAGGGGGAAGGAGGAGGCTAGAAGGGAGCCCCAGTTCCCTGCCCTTCCCCGGGCAACGAAGGCTCTGTCTGCTGTGTGGGGAGAGGAGGGGGCTTTGGGGGTCACCTGGGGCATTCCTGACCAGCAACCTGCAGCTCATCCCTGTTCCCCTATGCTCCCTCCTCACTGTGGGAAGAGCTGGATGGGACCAGCCCTGTTCTGGGGCATTCCTGCACTTTCTGCAAATATAGCAGCCTTTTATCTGCTCTGTTCCTTTCTGTCTCAGCCCTCCAGCCTCTGCAAAACCGTGCTGATCCTGCAGTCCGCAGCCTGTCAGCATAGACCATCTTGATCCTGACAACACCAAGGCAAAGGTCCTGCTTTGTAGCGCTTGGTTACTGGCTCTGGAGAGTGTGGGAGAGGTGTCACCTTTCTGCCAGGAGGTGACTCTGCTGGGAAGAGCTGGCACCAATGCACCAACGCCACAGTGCTGCACACCCAAAACCTGCAAGTGTCTGCGTTCCTGCTGGCATCTCCTGCAGCAAAAGGAGAGCTCCACAACTCAAGTGCCTCCTGTTCCCTGACTCTGCCTTCCCTTCAGCACTTTTTAAGTCTTCCTCCAGCAATAAAGCCCTTCTTCTTGATCTAGGCTGAGTGGTGGATTTGTTTTGTTTTTCTTTTCTTATTTTGGGGACCTAAAGGAGAGAGAGGAAACTCCTCTGCAGGAACCAGCATCTTTCTGCGTGTGGCCATGTGTGTCCTCTTTCTTCAGCAACCCCAGACAGTGCAGAGGTGACGGATACACTGTGTGTTTTCCATAAAGCACCACTTGCTCTGCTAGATCCAAAAACAGAAGGGAAAGAGGGAGAAAAGCTTTAAGCTCCCCTACCCTCTCCAGTCACCCCATGGCAAGGGCAGGCACTCACTGTCCTCAGAGTTTGCATCTTCTCCTGGGGAAAGGTAGGGTGGGCAATGGCAGGCACCTCTATTTCTATCCCCAGCGCCTACCCTGTGCTGTTCCTGGAGCTGCACAGCTTTTGTGTGGAGCACTTGACCTGAGGAGAGGAACAGGGGCAAGGCAGAGCGGGAAGGTCCTACAGGGAGGCTCGACCCTCTCTTAAATGTCCTACTACACCCCGGGGCACAAGGGGACCTTTCACTATCTGACCTCCATCTCACTGCTGGTGAGGAGAAAGGAGGTCTTGTCAGACACTGTTGGGAAAATTAATTCTCTTTTCTGCCACCCAGGGCACAAGGAAGGTCACAGAGCTTGCCTGGAGCCAAGACAGGTCTTTTTTTTTTCCCTTTCTTTTTTTGGTGTGTGTGTGTTTTGTTTTGCTCTTTAATGAGGTCCTTTTTTGTTTTTAATGACCCCTCCATTGTATGTGGTGCCCCTCAGTCCTTGAAACACTTGAACCACAGACACTGAAAGAAGGCTAAACAAACTGCTCCAAAAGCAAAAGCTTTGAGCAAAACCCCAAGTTTCCTCCAGCATTCAAGGGTCCCACTGAGAGCCAGTGTGGACAAAGCCACGATGGGAGCCACAGATGCAATGCCCTTATCCGAGGATGATCAAGAGGTTGCAAATGGCCATTTCATGCCATGAATCCCACTCTTTGCTGTCAAGTTATTAGAACTGTGCAAGCAGGGCGCTGTCCACGCACCCTGGTGCACTCCCACGCTTTATGCACAGACATCATCAGAGTCCAGTACTCTCTGACCAGGTTCTTTTAGGTATTCCATACCCACAAGAGTGCCCTGTTTAACAGAAAAGTTTGGAGGTAATGGACATTACACAGGATTTCTGATTTAGACAAATGTGTTCAGCACGTCAAACTGGGGTCACAAAGGGGCAGTCAAGAGTGAGACTGGAGAGTAGCACAGTGCTGATGGCGCTGGTGCATCCCACCTATCGGCAGCTGTTGGAGGTGTCCATGATCTGAGACTTCTCCACACTGCAGAGTGGTGGGAAAGCAGCAATAAGAAGTGAGATGACCCTGCAGAACACTCCACTCTGGGCGAACATTAGGAAAATTAGAATGAGTTGTAGAGAATCATAAAACCTGATTGGATGAAAAACAATTCAGTTGGTGATTGCTTTAAGCTACTCCCTTCGAAGGGAATAGCAGAGAGAAATATATTTAAAAAAATTAAGGTCATTGCTGGACCCTGCTCCAGACACAACCCTATCATCACCAGGTTATGAGAACACCTGAGCCATATTCATAAAATAGAGCACAGAAACACAGCATGGAAATGAACAATCCTAAAAAGAGACAGTCCTGCTGCTCTGCCAGGGCATGACTCCAGGAAAGCTGCAGCCGCCATGGGAAGGTTGCAGTGAGGAAATGCCTGCTGTGGCAATGTGTGGATGGTAATACTGTAAAGCACAGTTCTGTCCCCGCAAGCTGCTGCCTGACTCCCCTCCCCTCCACTGTCCCTCCAGTAGTAGTGTTGGATCTCTGTAGAGGAAAGAGACCAGCCCACGGTGACACCTGGTTGTCACTCTTGCAGCAGAGTAGTGGGAGATGACACCCTGACTGCAGTCAGGGAAGCTGAACCACAGTCAGGGTAAGAGTCTCACCCCATCTCTATTTGTCTGAGCCTGACTCTGTGTCCCTGAGCACCCTTGGTGTCAGTGCTGGAAGAGACACTGCACAGGGAAACTCTCCTCACTGCACTGGGGACATCCGAGGGAGCTCAGACCACAGGGCCCTGAGGTTCCCCCATCTCTGCTGAAGAAGGGAGAAGTCTGGATTCCTCCTTCAACATGGTATCTGGGTCAGATTGAAATGAAAGATTCCTGAGGAGACATAGCATAAACTGGATACTCTTATTGATTTATTGTATTTGTTTGAAATGGATGAAAAAGAAGGAAATAAATGCATAGCACACATCTTTGATGCCAGACATCCTGGTGAGTGAATAAGCATGGGACATTTATTGGCAATGACCTTGAATCTGTTGGATCAATTTCTTCAGGGCATTCTGGAGCTCCTTGTTCCTCATGCTGTAGATAAGAGGATTCCCTACTAGGGGCACCGCTGAGTACAGAACGGCCACCACCAGATCCAGAACTGGGGAGGAGACAGATGGGGGCTTCAGGTAAGCAAACATTGTGGTGCTAACAAAGAGGGAGACTATGGCCAGGTGCGGAAGGCACATGGAAAAGGATTTGTGCTGGCCCTGCTCAGAGGGGATCCTCAGCACAGCTCTTAAGATCTGCACATAGGACAGCACTATGAATATGAAACCCCCAAATATTAACCCTGCAGTAACTACAATAACTCCAACTTCCTTGAGGTATGAGTGTGAGCAGGAGAGCTTGAGGATCTGGGGGATCTCACAGAAGAACTGCTCCACCTCATTGCCTTGGCAGAGGGCTAGGGAAAATGTGTTCCCAGTGTGCAGGAGAGCATGGAGAAAACTGCTGGCCCAGGCAGTTGCTGCCATTTTGACACAAGCTAGGCTATTCATGATGGTCCCGTAGTGCAGGGGTCTGCAGATGGCAACATAGCGGTCATAGGCCATGACTGTGAGGAGAGAATACTCAGCAGACATGAAAATAGCAAAACTTAACACCTGCTCAACACATCCCAAGTAGGAAACGGCCCTGGTGTCCCAGAGGGAATTGGCCATGGATTTGGGGAGAGTGGTGGAGATGGAGCCAAGGTCGAAGAGGGAGAGGTTGAAGAGGAAGAAGTACATAGGGGTGTGGAGGTGGTGGTCACAGGCTACACCTGTGATGATGAGGCCATTGGCCAGGAGGGCAGCCAGATAAATGGCCAGGAAGAGCGAGAAGTGCAAGAGATGCAGCTCCCGCCTGTCTGCAAATGCCAGGAGGAGGAACTCATTGAGGGAGCTGCTATTGAACATTTTCCTCTCTCCAGACATTTGGGGACTGTGCAAAGAGGAAAAGACAGTGACATGCCAGGGAGACCTTTCTTATCAAAACTCTTTGGCTTTTGCACACCCTCTTCCACCTACACAGACACACATGCAGATGTACTCGTATACTCCTTCTTCTCAAGACCTTAGTGCAGCTCCCTGTCTGGAGCTCCAGCTCATACTGGCTGAATGCACCATGAGCTGCAGGAATCTCCAGCTACAGTCTTCAGTGCTGCTATGATGTATAAGGGGAGTTCAACATTTTCACAATCAGTTATGAGGTATTTTGACCATGAAAGCAATTACTTCTTTTTTTGGAGACTCCGTGGTTTGTTTGTCTACTCTGCAGGGTAAGAATATACACTCTTTCCTCTGCTCTCCACGTGAAGACTATTGAGTCCTTAGAGGCAAAAGCCTTCCTTGTGCCCTACCATAGTGCCAATACACTGGTCTTTCATCGCTCCCATTCCCACTACCCAGAGGTGCTTGTGGGTGGGCAGCTCTCTAGGTATGGGAAATCTCCCGAGTCAGCCTGTGATGACTTTAGCGTCCAGTTACAACACAGATCTGCAGATCTTACAGAACTGCAAATTCACTTCCCTTTTTCAGCTCAGCTGTCCGAAGATTGATGGAAAGGGTGTGACATAGCACATGGCTCCAATGATTAGAATAGGAACACTCTGATGTGGTTCTGGTAGGGACAGAGAACTCAGCACCCAGCTTGCAGTCAAAGACACACAGTGCTTAGCTCGGCTGCCAACATAAAGCCCCCCACCCCAGCATTATTTCCATTACCTTAGCCCCTCCGTGGCTTCTGCATAGCACATTCAGCCATCGCAAACGTCCTAGAGAAGAGCTGTGTCCCTCTGAAGGGCAGCACATATCCCAGCAGCGCACTCCAGGTTGAGCCAAGGGTCTTAAAGGTGTGGTCTCCTGAAAGGACAATGAGCTCCTTCCCCAGCCTCACAAACTGCTGCTTTGAGCCCCAGGAGCAAGAAGGGAGACTTGTCTTCTCTCTCCACTGGACACAGCTCTGCAGCAGAAACCACAGGATCTGTGTCAGGCTGTAGCTACAAATTTCCTCCCCACAAAGCCCAAGAACAGGAACATGAGCAGCCCAGTCTGGGAGGGAAACAAACAGCAACACCTTGTTGCTTCTGCCTGGACTTGCAAAGGCAGCAAGAGGCACACTGGGGAAGGTCTTGTCCTCACCCGGCTGCACACACCACATCCTGGACAGAGACATCACAGGGTGGTTGTTCTCATCTCCTTTGCTGGGGTTTAGGAAATGTGCAGGTTGCAGGAGAGCTGCTCCTCTCCTCTTCTGGGGCTCTCTCTGCCAAAAAAGCAGCTTATCCCCTCCATACCATGACCTTGAGGGCAGAGGCTCTGCTTAGTGCCAGAGGAAAGGTGTAGGATGTTAGCTTAGGGGGAAGCATCTGCATTGCAGGAGCTGGCAGAGAATTTCCTGCACTCCAACCTCACATGAGATTTTGGCATTAGCTTCCTCTTGCCTCTGCTGCTTGGAGATGTCCTTGATGAGAGCTGTTCCTCTGTCCCCACAGACCCCATTGCACTGGGCCCTCAGCTCAGCTACAGAAAGTTCTGAAGAGCAGAAAACTTCCTGGGGCACCTCCCTGTTTTCAGGTGCTACAGAGCAGACCTTAAGACTGGAAAGGGGATGTTGGTGCTGTCTGTAGGCTAAGAGGTGCTAAAGGCACTTGATGAGGTTCCTTGTAAGCTTATCTATCTTTCAGGGTGGTTGTGAAGAAATTGATAAAACCTAGCTGCATTCATGAATGGATGAATGCATCCATTCCTACCATGCAGAGACAAAGACTTCTGGAAAACTCCATTCTCAAAAAGGAGTTTTCATCATGGTAAGATGGAGCTATGGGGAGCCCTGACCCACACAGCAGCCTCTCAGCAGGAGAAGGAACCTGTCCTGCTGGTTAACCCAGAGCTTCTCCCCACAGTGCCATGTGGAACTCCCCGGGCAGGCTGAGTGCTGACCCTCACAGGCAGCAGAGTCACTGTCCGGGGAACCCTGCGGCACAGAGACACTGCTCTGAATTAGAGTCCATGCAGACCTGTGTGCGCACCCTGGATTCACATCCCTGCAGCTTCCATGGGGGAAGGTACTAGGATGTCCTCTTGCTATGACAGTGTGCTAGGGAATCCTTGTTAAGAAGTATCATCTCCTCCTCTGCACTTGTCAAGTCAGGAGACTAAGGCTCAAAAAAATAAATAAACCCATGAAGATATGAGGTGGCTTCCGTAGACCCTCCAGGAGCATCAGTAGCATTGCCAGAGACCCACCTTGTCAAGGGCTGGGAAGATTTCACCCACAGCAATCTCTCCTCCCACTCTATAAACTGTCTTTTACCTCTCGTTACCTTCTCTCCTCTGCTGTCCACAGCAGCAGGCAGTGGCCACAGCCCTGCTGCTCTTGACACAGGAGCTGCTCCTGCACACGGCTGTCTCGGCAGTGCTGACAGGCTGCCACGAGCTGCCTCCATCCCAGGAGCCTGGCCCTGCTCTGGAGCAGAGCAGCAGTTGAACTTGTGAATTTTGTTATCCCTTGTGCTTCCTCCTCCTGGGAAATGTTCTCTCAAATAGTCTGAAGTAATCACCTATTGTTCATCTTTAAAGAGTAAAGGGAGACTGGTCCCAACATTGCAAGTTCTTTCATCAGAGGATGACTATTTATGAAAGCTGGAAATGTCCGATTCTGGGAGCCACAATTCACATTTCTTAACTAGACAGGATACCAGAGAGGGATAAAGGAGCTCCCTGACATATGGTGCAGGTGTGGATTCATGTGACTTATTCTGAGCATCACAGGCCTATTCAGAAGCCCCTGGGTTGGAGAGGGATTCAGCTAACTTCCATGAACTCCAAAAATACACAGAAGGTGGAATTCCCCTTAGCAAGGTAAACGTGCACAACACAGACATCTGCTTGTGACCTCCTTGTCTCAGCTCCTAATGATATCACTGCAGATGAAGTCACTTGTGTACACAAGAACAGCTGGTGACATTGGAAGAGACAGAGGCGGCCCAAGATATGTGCCAGTGTGTGCTTACTCTAATGGAGCAAGTGTGATACCCGCATCCTTCTGGAGCTTCAGCTGGAGGGCAGGTCAGGGATTTCCTTGGCCATCTCAAGTGCCCTGGATGCCTTCTATTCTACTAGAGCACAACTCACAATAAAGCTGAGGGACAGGCAGAGCCCTACAGCTCAAAAAGCTGATATATTTCAGGGGAGGCCCTTTGTAGAATCATGGAATGGTTGAGATTGGAAAGACATTTGAAGTTGTTCTAATTCAACCCCCTTGATCAAGCAGTGTCACCTACAGCACGTTGCACAGGATCCTGTCCAGGCAGGTCTGGAATATCTCCAGAGAAAGAGTCCATAATCTTTATGGGCAACCCATGCCAGTGCTCTGTCACCTTCACAGTCAGGATGTTTTTCCTTAAATTCAGGCAGAACTTCCTGTGCTACAGCTTGTGTCTGTTGCCTGTTGTGCTATCACTGGTCACCACTGAAGAGTCTGGGCCATCCTCTTCTGCTCTTGGCATCCTCCCTTCAGGTATTTGCAGAACCTGATAAGATCCCCTCTCAGCCTTCTCGAGGTTAAAAGAGGCCCAGCTCTCTCACCTTCTCCTCATAGGAGATGCTCCAGCTCCCTGATCAACTTTGTAGACCTATGGTGGACTATCTCCAGTAGCTCCTTGTCCCTCCTGGACTGAGAAGCCCAGCACTGGACACAGGACTCAAGGTGTGGCCTCCCTAGGACTTAGTAGAGAGGCAGGATCACCTCCCTTGACCTCTTGGAAACAGTCTTCCTCTGGCACTCCAGGAGATCATGGACCCCCAGGTCCTTCTCTGCAGAACTGCAGATCCTTATGATCTTCAGGGCACGTTCTGCCTAGCAGCAATCT
>JAUBNY010048489.1:0-10437 GCA_032275445.1 Crypturellus soui
AGAACTTTTTGTACTCCCTCACATTTGCTCATTAGCACAAACCACTTTTTCACGGATTACATTCCTGTTTATCACACATTGATCAGGCAGGGGCCCAGCAGGAAGCCACTCTGTTCTGGGAGCCAGAGAACCTGCCCAAGGCTGTGAAGATTCAAACCACCCTCCCTGCCCCCGTCTCCTGTCCATGGGAGCAGGCTGAGAGAAGGCAGCAAGGTCAGATTGCTGCTGCCCAGATGGAGCTATCACTGCTCCTCTCAAGCTAGTCCTGACCCCAGCACCTCCTCGGGTCTCCAGCAATGCATTTCCTTCCCTTCAGTCCCATTCCCTAGGGGTAACGCTCCCTAGGGGTAATGCTCCCCAGGGTATAAATGCTTCTCAAGCAGAGAGCCAAGGAAAAAAGTTCAACATGTATAGAGAGGAGACAAGAAGAATTCATTTAAGATGTCCGAGAGCTGCTAGGAGTGATTCTACACCTTTTATAGATGAAAATAACTTTGCCCAGTTAATGAGTCAGGAGCAGGTAGGTACATTACCCAGAGCATCAGCTCCTGTGCTACTGTAACCAGAGCATGAAACTGTCCCTCCAGGTAATTTTTTGCTCCAAAAACACAGAACAGAACACAGAGAACACTGTTACAAGTCACCCATCAAGTTTAAGTTGCTGCAAAGGGATAGAGCACACTTCAATCTTTGTGGCTGTAGTAATACAGAAAGCCAGAGATGTTCTGTCTCAGCCTTCTGTACAAGACACATTTGGAAGCACTACAAGAATACTTCCTGCTATGACGTTCAAGGCTCAGGCAGAGCAAAATGATTAGAACTTCTTGTCATCAGCATCAAGTTCAGCTCTCTCTCCTCACCACAGTTCCTGGAGCAGGAACCTGCCTTTCAGCATCACGTGTGCTGCCTGACTAAACACAAGTCTACACGGAAAGAATCCAAGACAGAAAGTTAGCAGCTTGCCCACTGACATACTGCCCCAGTAATTTCTTAAAGTGGAAGGTAGCACAGAGATCCTTCCCAGCCCTGACAGAGCCTTAGGAAAATAATTCTCCAAAGAGTTAATCAGGCTCTTGCATTGCCAAGCTTTGCACACAAGTCCAGGATGCCCAGGCTTCCCTCTCCTATTGGCAGTTCCCATGCAGTGGGATCATATAAGTCCTATTTCAGCAGTAGAAAGAGGGCATTTGAATCATTCCTGAAACCAATACCAGAGAGACAGATGATATTACTAAAAACTTTAGTACTCTTAATCCTTTGGACAAAGAGTTAGTGAGTTTGAAGGGAATATGGGCAGCACCAAGGGCACCCTGTTATGCTGTTTTTGCTCAGAAACAAGAATCTGTCCATGGGAGGGAGCAAGAAAAGTTAGAGGCAGCCCTGAAATTACCTCTGTGTACAAAACCTCTGCTCTCAAGCTGCTCCCCCTAGATGTGAACCCTTCTGAAAGGCTCTTTCCCACCATCACACTTTGCTGAGAGAGAAAAGTATGTCACTCAGTGCGGAGAGGAAGATATCCTGCCTCCACCTCCATCATCCTCCTCACTCTGCGACTGGAGAGACCATGCAGGCAGCTCCAGGTGCGAGTAGTGCTCAGAGGGAATAACAAAAATCACAGCAAGTAAAGGACAAACTTGAGCAGCAGCACACAGACCATGGTTTGGCAGGGGACAGTCACATCTAACAGCACAGTACAACTAGGCTGTCCAGGTTACGCTTACACGCAGTGCCACATCATTATGACATTCAGTCAGGCACAAGAGGGACTTTACGTGACAATTATTTTAAGACAGGATTTTTCTTCTGTTTAAGACACCAGGCTGTCTAGGGTTTGGCCAACTGATACAGAAGAACAAGTACAGTCAAATCAGAGCAAAGGGGAAGTTTCAAGAGGACTGTTTCCTTGCTTGCTATTCTTACAGCTACTGTGGACTTGTACTCTGTTGCATCCTGCCTGAATGAACCAGCAGCCCTCACTACTCTGTTCAAAAATTGTTCTTTTAATGAAAATTGGACAGGAAGATGCAATTATAAAGGGGAGAAAGAAAAAAAAAACACCACGCTTCTGACGTGTGCCCCATTCAGACTCTCTTGAACACTGATGCTCACAGGCATCGCATTTATCAGGCGGTGCCTGCTCAGAGCAGGTCACACAATCAGAGCTCTCCAGGGCTTGGCAGCCAGAGCAAGCAGGTGTGAAACACGTCTGTGACAGTCCACCGTATTGTAGGTTCATTTCAAAACAGAAGAGAGATTATTATGATAAAAAAAAAAAGAACAAAAAGTCCCCACACTTCTGCAGTCCTGTCTCGAGCTCATGCCTGTCTCCTCTTCCCAATATCCATTTTTCCATGCTAGTGCTTCTACCCTTTTCCGGCACAGGTCAGCACCACACATGCTGAAGCTCTGGGGTGCCCTCCCCCTTTTCTGGTGGGCAGAAGCCTGATGAGGACAGAATGGGATCTGAGCAGATTGAGCTGAGAGAGAAGTCCTTCACGGAAACCCTAATTTCAGGGTCTATTTCATCCCTTGCTGTTTACCACTGATCATTAGAGAAACACTTATTACTAGGAAACAAAAGCTCTTCCAGCAACCAGGGCAGCCAATTTGCAAATACACTTTTTGACCTGAACATTTTCCACCATGACCAGCAAGAGTTAATGCTAGTCCAGCCTCCACAGCTGCAATACTGACACATCCATCCCCTCTGCCCGTGCCTGGAAGGGCCAGAGAATGACACCACAATGCTCCTGAAAAGCTGGGTGCACCTCTGGAATCTCGGGGATCCTTCAAGAGCTCCCAGCAGTTCCTAAGGCTCTGCTGCAGCCTCCTTGAGGAGCTGCATTCCCAAATGGAGCCATTGCACATGGGCCCTCCCGGCACACACCACTGCTGAGTACTCCCTACGAACCCACCGGCTCTTGGACGTAGACACTGCGGCAGCTCCGCTCCTGCGCACAGCATCCCAGGCAACTGAACCCAGCCCCTGCCAAGAGCTTCTCTGCAATCACAGCTGCAGAAGCAACACAACTTTCCAAGTTTTATCTCAAGTTCTGTCTCCTCCACACTTCTCTCCTCTGCCTCTATTTGTGAGCTAATTCAGCTCATTTGGGAGATTTCTCACTGAGTCAGAGACTTATGCAGTGTTTTTTGTTGGCCAGGGTGGGATGAAGTGGTAGGGGCATTTTTTGTGTATTTTTTTTTGGGGGGGGAGGGGGACTCCTACAAAATGCAGGAAAGATAAAAGAAATAAGTTAAGTGAACTAAGGCCATTTGTGAATGAGATAAGATGCTTATCAATCAGATTTCAGAGAATTAAGGCTAAAAGGGATTTTTTTTTGGACTGCCTGAAATCCTACCCTCGGCTGCGGTCCATCACGCTCCCCGGCACACTGTACAAACCTCTGCAATCACAGATAGATAAGCTACTAGGCCCTTTGGGTTGTGTTCAGGTTCCTACTTCTACCAAGTTAGACCGATCAGTCAACACTAAGGTGTCGGTTGGGTCTCATATTCAAGAGAACATGAAACAACTCGGGCAACCCAAGTCATCTGAGGGGGCTGAGTTGGAAGCACAGAATCATTGTGGTTGGAAGAGACCTTTACGGTCATCAAGTCTAACCATAAACCCATCACCACCATGATTGCTAAGGCATGCCCTTAAGTGCCTTTCTTCTAAATTCCTACTATGCTCAGACCTTTGAATTCTTCTCCAAAACTAAACGAAATCCATTTCCTCATTTGAGGCAAAAATAACACTTACTGGTATAAACAAGTGGCATGTTGTCCCAGTAGCTTATCTAGCATTAAAAGAAACAAACATGTATTTCTCTGCATAAAGAGAGCCTGCACCACTTCAATTTCTCTTTGACTAACGAGCATAATTATTATGACCTACCATCATATCAGCTGAGCTGACTAAAGCACAGGCCAACTCCAACAATCACAAGGGCACCTATGCTTAAGCAGCTGGTAGATCATGGCACACTGCATAGCAGGCAGAGGTGGTGATGGGGAGGGGGAAAGTGATGCTGCAAGGAACAGTTTTTATTTCATTCATATTTCTCTGCTCCGTGTAAGATGCTCAAATACAGAGCCATTGCCTAGAAAATGAAAATACTGCAGCAGCTGTATTTGCCAAGGGAATACTGGGACAGATGGTCCCATCAGGTATCCACTCCAGAGGCTAGTAGGCAAGATTCACTGTGATCATTCAGGAATCACCAAGTCTGGAAGTCTTTTCTTCCAAGGCATTACATTTCCTGCTTCTGTAAGAACAGCAAAATTGAAAACCAACACACACCTACTGCAGAGATCACCAAATACCTTTTGCCTCCTGTGGCCCTGCTGTGCAGCAGGCTGTTTGAGATCAATTGCTTTTATTTTGCATATTATTTCATATTACATTAACCTACTTAATCTGTCAGCAACCTAACAGGTTTATTTGGAGATAAACCTCACCTAAAATCCTTTGGATCTTTAAAAAAAAAAGCCCCTCCACACCACCACATCACAGAACTATACAACTATTCCAACTATTCCATCAGGCTATGCAGGAAACGGAAGAAGAATTAAAAAAAATAAAGTCATAGGAGAGAGTTCAGTGCTATAACTCTCCAAGTTAAAATGTAGTTGATCTGAAATCACTAAGAGTAATTATTCATTAGTGTACTTCAGGCAGAGATGCTCCTCTCAAATGCTACCTGGGAACTTTCATGTAATGGAGTTCAACAAGGGTGAAATATGACGTACAATGTTATTTCAACTCCATAAATCCCCTCGGTGGATCCTTACAGTGATAGAAGTTATTCGTGTTTCTCTCACTAACCCAGAAGTATGTTAATTCCCAACAGAGGAGGTTCTGCAAAACAAAAATCAATTATTTAGCAATTGTTCTTGCCAGAGCTAAACATGTTTAATACTCAGTGCACTATTCACTTGATCTAATTTAATCATGAAGACAGTGGGCCTGATTAGATCTTGATTTATCCATTTAATAAACTCAAACTCAGAAGAAAGTTTGGGGGAATAGGAAATGAAGGTACAAACCAAAGGTAACAGAAATGAAGAAAACACATGCTTCAACTATTAAGATCAAACAATCTCCAGAGCTATGGCCACATAATGATGCTGCAAAGCAATCTTAGGTCGACATTTTCTTCTTGGAAGCTTCCCTTGTGCTTATATTTTGAATTTAAAAAAATTGAGTCTGTTACACAGGTTATGTCATTTTACTTTTCATTTCATAGTCTCCTGTGATAGGAATCTTCTTTCTAATGTGCTATAATAATGAGGCAATCTGTATTAAAACCTCAGACAAGCTGAACCAAGGGAGACCGTCAAGACAACCCAGACTAAAGTCTCCAAATAATCCTATAACCACAAGTAACCAGTCACAAGCACAACTGCGTGGGAGACCACACACATTTGTGACAATTCATTGAAAGGGCTCAGCACAAAAGCAAGAAAATCTGTTAGGGACATAAAGTATTTCAGGATAGCAAAGGAGAGTAAAATCTGCTGAACTTCAGAAAGATGCAATTCAGTGTAAATTAATGAAAACAGATACATGATGGCAAAGGAAGGGTGGAAGATATTGAGAAATAATCCTAGCCTTTGTATATTAAGTAATGGGCTCTCACCTAACTGTTACTGCATAGAAATAAGAACCTGAGTTGACATTTACACGAAAAAAAGAAATTAAACTAAAGCTGCCCATCTCAGCAGCTGTCAAAAAAAAAAAAAAAAAAAGCTTTATCAATCCCTAGGAATTATCAGGAAACAAAGAGATAACAGAATAGACCACACCACCGAATAATATGACTCAAGAGCTGCGATCAATATTTGACTATCCATTTTCTCTGCCGGGGCAATTATTTAGGGAGACAAAAGAAGCTAATAGGAAGTTAAAAACAAACACACACAAACAAAACAGCAGAAAAGGCAGAATAAGGTCAAAATCTACTTTTAAGTGTTGAAATTCACTGTTCATGTTTCTAGCACCAGATCATGGACTTGCTTGGCCTCCTCTAAAAGAGGCTCAAAAAAGAGATCACATCCATATCAAGCCATCTGATCAGAGTTGAAAAGAAGCAGGCAAGGACACAGGAGAGAAACCCTACATGCCTACCCTGTTCTTATTTGCCCTAGATATTTATTTACCATCATTGCCAGAGAGAGGCTGTGCTCAAGACAGAACCTTTTTCCTATGGTCTTGAACAGACATGTTCCATCCCTGGTTTATATAAGGAAACAGGGCAAGTTCACATTGCTTACTCAATATCCAAATTCTGACTGAGTGTTTAGAGCCTGTTCTGTTTCAAATATATACATTAAAAATTACAAATAGCAGATTTTGAATAAAGAAATTAAGCAGTGACTGCATGAGCTTCAATGTTGAATTACAACACATGCAATGGATTTAGATCTATGCTTCAGATTTTTGTGCGGCAACAGGCTCAAGTGGATTTACTAGGGACTGTCTGGTTTGCCATGCAAACATTATGCATATGTAATGTGCAATGGATGTGTTTAAGCACCACAACCACTTAGCCAGAGCAAGCTGCTTGCTTTATTTTAAAGTTTGCAGCTTCATATCAATCTTTCTCCAGAGCTATTAGACCCTGGCTTACCCATATGCATTTGGTGTCCATGCTGCAAAACAGGCCCTGGAGACAGGGAAAGGAACTCACCGAAGTATCCTAGTTTAGATTACAAACTTCTTCTGCAATTACCAAATGGGTAAAGAAAATCCTTTAAGTCCCAAATTCTAGAGGAACCCAATCCCAATATATCCAGCATGGCTTGATAATACCCAGCACATATGACAGCATTGAAGTCTTCTCAACACATACAACAGATCTGAATCCACAAAAAGTTGCCTTTGTTACAAGTCTAACTTGTCTGTAATGAGAACTCTCTATGTACAAAAGCACAAGACTGCAGAGGATCAGACACAAAGTGAAAGAGCCCAACACCAGCACCCTTGAGAGGCAAAGCAAACCTTTGGTTCCAGCTCATTTCTGTTTCTCTACACCTGCAGCCTTCAATGCTTACCCTGCACAAGGACCAACATTGATCATCTCTGACCAACAAAGTATTGAGGAAAAAAAAATCATTTCTCAGAAGTCAAGCCCACAGAGCAGCTGTGAAGATGCCATCAGCCTTTGTTTCCTCTAAGTGCAAGCAGCAAAACCATCATCTTTTGGTCTTCTGTCTACATCATCCATTGTCATTCAGTCCCCTAACATCTTGTGAGCGTACATATGTGAGAACAGAGGAACAGGCTTTTAAAAAAAATAGGAAATAAGGCATGTAATCAGTGAGATTTGTCCCTATTAATGTCACATTATATGCATTATTGACTGAGAATATAGAAAGTTTCAGTTCTTCCCCTCTCTTGCTCATCATTAATGATAACATACAAAGCACATGCAGTGATGGGCAGCAGGTACAGCAGATAAAACTGTTTTCCTTGATATATTAATTGTTAATTTCCAAGTTGGACCCTTCTTCCCAGCATCATGAAAATGGATTCTGTCTCCAGTAGATCCCTTCCCCACATAGGCTCCATTCCTTCCCTGAAAGCAGTTTTCTACAATATCCCTTGAATCTTCTCCTCCAGGACTCCTCACTGCCAAGTGGTCCAGGGCAACTTGGCATCCTACTTAGTACCAAGTTGTAGCTGTGTTGTCTTACCAATTTGCTTAGGTTGATTGGTCATTGGAGTGATCAGAAGTCTGCTCCTTTACCTGCAAGTTTTGTAAGAGTTTAGTCTCTCTGATATCTCCATTCCTTTCAGATTTGGTTGAATTCTGTCAACAAATTCCAAAAATACTAGAAGGAGCAGAAACATGCTGTCTTAAAAGTCTCACATTCTTCAGCAATGAAATGAAAAAGATTATATATTTTCATTTAACTTCTGGGTACTTTCATAGTGTGTTCTCAATTCCCTCAAGTCAATCAATGAGAAGTGTTTGTTTTTAAAAAGATGAGATTTAAACAAAGAAAAATGTTCATAAGCACCACTCTTCAGAAAAAAAAAATCAGAAGATTCATTATAAGGACTTAAAGCTAAAAACATGACTAGATCGCTATTTCAGAGCAGCATTCCAAAGTAACTAGCAAATAAGTAGACAGATTTAAAGAACAAGAAAATAACAATTCTTAAAACTATAGAAGGACATCTGCCTTCTGCATCTCCCCAAAGGGAGACAGAGTTAGACCTTGAAAGAGCAAGGCATCCCAATCCTGGACATACCATTCAAATTGGCAACTACTTTAACCCTTATTTTAACCTATCCATTAATTACACTTTCACTGAAATGTACCAACTCCGTAGTGAAAACTGTGTCAATATCCAACTTCTGGGTTAACAGCTTTACATTGGTCAAAGGTGACAAGGCCAAGATCAGCAACAACAGACACAGACAGATTTTCATGGACTGAGATCACTGATGAGATTTTATTTGACCTGTCAATTAGAGCATTTTGTAGACAAAAGATGGGGGGAAGGGAGCTGGCAGATGAGTGAAGTTGGACTTTAAACATGAGAAAAAGGATAGACTTTGAAGTAACATTGCAGCAAATACCAGTCCAAATTTGAATGATAAATCTGCAAAATCTGACTTCAGATGTCTTCAAGAGAATTAAAAATAAAAAGCACTAATCAAGTAAGGAGAATATCCAGATATTCATTATTTTATAGAAAACATAGGCAAAACATGAGAGAAAAAAAAAAAGAGGACAGAACACACTAGTTGACTTCTGGTATAAATTTTTCTCCCTATAGCATTTTCCACACTACTGCCTAAGAGAAGGAAACATAGAGCACTAATATAACAAAGTTAGTAACAGTTCTTTCCATCTTATATAGGACAGAAAATGTCAAATCACAGCATTTAAACTTTGGAGGCTGTGGAGGCCTTCTTCAGGGACAGTAGTACAGGATATCTTGTTAGTAGATAACCGACATCAAGGACGGCAGTGCAGATGTTCTACCAGCAGACAAAGCAAAAGCAACTGTATGGCTGCTGCGTGACCAAGAAGCTGATTGGATAGTCTCAGTGTAAGCCTTTAGATTATTCGCTTATTCAGTAACTGCACTTTGCATGCTTGTAGGCAAATACAGTATTGTATCCGGGACAGTACAGTATATAAGTTTTGTCTCATGCTCAATAAAATGTCTTCAGTGCATTACACTGGAGTCCACTCCTTCACAAGGTGCAACAAATGGCGCCCAATGCGGGGCCCAAAGACTAGCTGTCTCTCTGGCTGCATTGCCCAGCTGAACTCCGGGATTCATGCTGAAAGGAAGCGTAAGGATCAAGCTGAAAGGAAGCATCCTTTGTGCATGCACTAAAAGCCTCTTGAAAGGAAAGAGGTAAGCAGCTGGGAACTATGGGGTCACACCTAATGAAGGAACAGAAGGACATTTTAGAAGCTTTTCTCAAAATCCTGAAATAGCAAAGAAAAAAATTAGGTGAAGAAGATCTGCAAAAGATTTTTCTTTGGGCTTCTAAAAACGATCCTTTGGTAAATAGTAAGAAAGTATTTGATCCGGAGATGTGGGAAAAGATTGGGGTACACTTGTGGGATAAAGCCCTATACATGCACAGATCCAGACCTTACAGGATCTGACTCGTCAACTGAAAGTCTATGATGATCAGAATCCATTTGGACAGTGGGAGTGGGATTGGCCATGGCTACAGAAACTGCTATTAGGGCTATTATTTCTATTCGCGATATTCATCTGTATTATGTGTTGTATTCCTTGTAAAATGATGCTGACACAAGGTATGATTGAAAGTGCTATGAAAACGTTACCTGTTCAGGTGCTTCGCTACAATAGGTGAGCTCTGCAGATCATGGGGTAGCATGTATAGGAGGTGGAAATGTGTTTTAATCTGAATAAAAGCTCAATGTAGCCACTTTGTTTTGTGTGATTATTGCCGAATCCCGAGCCCATCCGCAACATAATTAGCGACGAGGATGGGATTTGACAATTGAAACAGTGGAATTCACTAGTGGAGTGCACAGCTAGGTGAAGTTGTGCCACTGGATAGAAATTGTGTTTGTGCTATTTGTGTCTGTGGTCTTTATTGTGTGTGTGACATGCGGTGGTTCTTTTTCAGGAGAGCTGCAGGCAGCACTGGCGACCGCAGGAAGGCTGCGCCTCCGAGGGAGCGCCCTAAATGGGGGCCAGAACCATGGAATACTCTGTGGGACCGATTGGAAACCTGCACCCAGGTATCTCCTGAACCATGGACCCAGAAGGACCCCATGGCAGTGTTACAGAATTGGGGTCAGTTTGTAGAGACTGACCGTACTAAGAACTCGGTCTGACTGGAACATGCTGTTTGGATGGGAGGTGCTCTGCTGTGTGCATATAAGATTTTAGCAGGGCAGCTAAAGGAGGAACAGGAGAGGAATCAGCTC
>JAUBNY010048490.1:0-10432 GCA_032275445.1 Crypturellus soui
GCAGCCCCAAGTGCAGGTGTGCTGTCCGGCTGAGGCAATTATACAATCACGAGAACTTTTCCTCCAGGCGCTGGAAACTGTTCCAGGCGAAAGAGAAGGGAGGGCTTTAGAACCTTTCTCAAAAGTAATGCAGGAAAAAGGAGAACCTTATGTGAAGTTTTCAGGTCGACTCAAGGTTTTTTGTGGTCAGACAGGTGACTGGGGACAGTCCTAGGCAGCTGATATTTGAATGGTGGATATTTAAATTGGTGGAGAAAAATGCTAATAAAACCTGCCAAGAAATACTCCGTGGGGTTCGACAGAGAACTGGAGGGGCTCCGACCATCACTGATATGGTTAAAGCCTGTCAGGAAATGGAAGATAGCTCAAATGATCCGTTGCAGATGCTCGCCGGTGCTTATGCGTCTCTTGCTACAACTCGGTCAGCAATGGGTTCCGGGGCTTGCTATTCGTGCGGGTCACTTTAAGCGAGACTGTCTGCAGCGCCGTAAACCTCCGATGGCACCGGGACCCTACCCCAGCTGTGGAAAGGGAAGGCATTACGCACATCAATGCAGCTCTTTAGCACATCAATGTCGGCTCTTTAGCTTATCGTGATGGGCAATCTTTGCCTAAGGCGGGAAAAAGGAGGAGCAGCGCGAAGGGTGCTCGCGTGAGGACACAAATAATGCACGCCACCGACATGGATCCCGAGATGGCAGCTCCTGTGAATTTCAACTGGGAACGGCAGCCAAAGCAGAGCGAACATACAGCGAAAGGAGAGACCAGTTCTAGTATTGGGATCAAAAGGGTCGGGCGTTTGGGTAACACCTGTGTTAATCCCTTCACCCGAAAGGCACGGAATATATGCTTAAATCTCGGCGCCATGTCCACACAAAAGGTGTGTGCTGGAGATCCGTCAGCCCAGGTCTATTGGCTGACTCAGATACAAGCGAAACATCGACCAATGTGGTCCGCCCAGCTAACAGCTGGGGCAGCCAAGTGCACAATCGCGGGTTTAATGGACAGCAGGGCTGATGTAACTATTATCGTGCAGAAAGATTGGCCGCCAACGTGGCCGACCCAAGCCACGCCCCTGAAAGTTACGGGGGTGGGAGGTGCGGTAGCTCCGCAGGTCCCAGCTCCCATTCGATTTTGATTGGAGGTCCCGAGGGGCGGGTAGCAACTCTACGCCCATATATCCTGCCTGTTCAAAAAGAAAAGTGGTGATTATGTGTTCATTGCCCTCTGAAAACAATGCTAGAAAAACAAAAAAAGGAGGAGTGAAGGGTACACCCCCAAGACTGTTTAAGTAAGGCACTGTATGTATTAAATTTTCTAAATTGGGAAGAACATGGATTGATCCCAATAGAACGCCAAACAAGGAAAGGGCCACAAAGTGAGGGACAGGCAAAAGTAATGTATAAAGACTTACACATGCAAAAATGGGAAGGCCCAGTACCTCTAATAACCTGGGGGCAAGGGTATGCTTGTATTCATGTTGCAGGACAAAACCGTTGGGTGCCAGCACGATGGATAAAGCCAGAATTATTGATACCAACAGGTGCAGAGAGAGGAGAAGATCCAGGGGAAGAGTTCCAACAATCATCGGAGAACTAATCCTCTATGGGACTTGCTGCAACTAAAGTGATCACTGCAATGTCAGCACCACTGCTTCAACCTTGAAGGAATGTGTGGGTAACCTTGGCATACCTGGGCAACCAGACTCAAACGAATATTTGTAATGGGATATATAGTGCTAACTGTAATCACAATCCCTTGTATGTATTTGCCATGTCTCATACAATTGATACGTGCCTTAGTGGAAAGAACGATAACGGCCATTCTAAAGAAGAATGTGAATTTAGTCACCACTGTCCAAGGAAAGAAGAAGAACTTGCTGAACTGTTGGGAGGTTTTACAGCATTGCAAAATAACCTTGGCTATTGCGTTTTGGGTCCTTAACTATGCCTGGTGCTAGAAAACAAAAAAGGGGGAGATGTGGGAAACTGTGAGAAACCGTGAGAGACTGTGGGAAACTGTGAAAGTTAGGAATAACAGATTAGCAGATAGAGAAACCTAAAACATGGGCTGGACGCACTGGTCTTGTTAGTCCGTAATCCCAGCAATCACCCGCACACTCAACCTGGTGGTTTAAAAGCAAGCTTTATTAGCTGGCCGGTGTCGGACCTCTTACAGTTGGTCCTGAGATCCGCGCCGTCTGAAGAGAGGTTCGTGTTTTTATAGACGACTGCAACTTCTTTGTTAGACATTATCTACGACCACCAGACCACCATTGTTTATGACTGATCCCCCCTTCACAATCTCCTTCCTGTTTGGCAAGTTCGGAATCTTATCTCGTGGTCGCAGCAAGAGCAGGATATGGTGTCCTGTTAGTCCTTGTCCTCGATTGTAGCAAGCGATATTTACAGAAGCAGATGGCAAGGTTAACTGTAGATTACATAGCCCATACCTTATACTTCTTTAGTGTGCAAGCTTTTTACAGAAGCAGAAAGCATGCTACCCTGTTAACCCTTTATAGGCCTTACAGTCTGCTGTTGGTTACCTGTTGTCCAGTAGCAGGATTGGACCCAGATGGCAATAGAGTCAAGGAATTTGCTCGAGGCAGAGGGAGAGAGAGCGCGTGGACAGCGCATGGACAGTGCACGCTCACATACTCGGAGAATATGTTTGGTCTGATGCTCAATAAAATGGCTTCTGTTTCTAAACCTTAAGCCCCTGCTCCTTCAATGCTCCCATAGTCACTAATCTGTGTCGCCTCTCTTCAAGCCCCCTTTGCTACTTGCTACGGGAATAGTATAATTGCTAAGCTACCATCTGGGCTGGAGATCTTTCACCATATATTTTTTTTATTTTGTTTTTCCAGACTGGTAAGAGAAAGTGCTAGGTTATTGTCTCATGGGACTGTTTCTTCATTTCATCCAGTGACCAAAGTGGAAGTTTTCCTGTCTGCAGGTGATTGCCCCAGTTTCTCAGCCATAAAGTTACCCTCCATTTTGTGTGCATTCCTGCACTGATAAGTGGCTGAACAATGGTGCAATTCTAGCAGTTTTTAAGAGTGTCACCTCCTCTAGACGAAAGCGCCTAGGATGCTTTCCTGTGAAATGGAGAGATGCATCTCTTCAGGAAAAGTAGGTGGTGACTTCTGATAATGCCACATCCTGGGATAGATAAGATCTGGTCTAAAACAGAAGGCCACCCATATCACCTCTAGCAAAGTGGAAAAAGAAAGTGATGGCTATGACTTTTTGTATCAAGCCTGATCTACTGAATAGAATTACTGTCATTGGCATACATGAATGGGGCCCCTTCAAGGGGAGATAGGAGAAATGCTATCTTTCTGGATTTAAGATTGACTAGCTTGACTGAGGTAGTTTAATGTTGCTTTGGAGTGCCTTCATGAGTAGGTAGGAGCTGAGTGGTGTTTTGATCTGAGGATGTAGGCGCATAGCCAGTTTTGCTTGTCTCTAATCCTAGGAGTCGGAATTAATTTAAGTTTAAAGCTTGCAAAATATCACGTTTGAAGAAAGATGACAGGTTTCTTAATTCTTGTGTGCCATCTTGAGGCTTTCTGATGAGAGGAAAACTAGTAAATACTGCTTTTGCAGGGCAGTGCTATGAAGTGTCCATGCCTGTGCTCATCCACCTGCTTCCATATACTGTGGACTTCTCGTGAAATCTGAGCGTATGGTACCCCAGAAGTGCACAAATGACATTTCTCCAAGATTTTGACAAACATATACTGAGTGGCAGCTAATACCCTCTAAAAATGTCCCCCTTCTCAGATCTGTCTCCTGCGACCTCCGCTTGTTTGCAAGTCCCTGTCTTCCCTTTTTTCCTGCACCTCATTATCTGCCACAGCTTCTTTCTGTAGGGCTTAATAGGTAAGCAGCTACCTTGAGGAAAATATATGGCTCACCACTCAGAAGACAGAGGCCTCCAGCTGTCCAGTTGTCAAGTACATGCTTTCATTTGGCAATGATGAATTGAAAGAATTGCAATTTCCTTAAGGAAAGAATTCTTCCTTAATTTCCTTAAGGAAAGATTCTTCCTTCTTCCCCCTGCCTCCAACTGCTAGAGCAGATATAGATGGAATAGATCATAGTCTGGAATGGTATAAATGACATTAAAAATACAACATACTTTAAAAGTAGAACTTACTGTTTTCAAAGTAAAATTAGAAAAGCTGGCACAACTGATCTTCAGGTGTGTGACAGCTGTGTGTATAGTTGAAGTGGTGATACCAGGAGGGACTGGTGTGGTCCCATAAAATACATCAAACATACTGCATATATTCCTAAATTAAACATAGACACTAATAGATGCATTAATACATGCAATAATTAATATCATAGCACATGCACAAGTATGCTCATCTGTAAAACATAAAGCATATTTATTTTAAACAATTTGAAGTACAGAATGCAGGAAACTTGAAGGCCCTATTGCATGACAATACTCCAATGTAAATCCAAATATACTGAAATAGTATTATTTTGGAAAGACAATACCCTGGCTTATATTAATCATTCAGAAACATTCTTGCTGCAGAAAAGGCTTGCAAGGAAAAGCTCCCCCTCATGCAAAGACTTGTGCATGATTTGACTGTATGTGTCTTTACTGTCCATGGACATAAATTTAACTACCTGTGTAAAACTTTGTAGCATTGAGAATTTTTGGTATCTTCTGCTTGCTTTGTTATATTTGCAAACATCTGCATGTCTTGGTGATAACATAGGTGACTTGCAAAGGGTAGAGCTGACAGAGTTAAGACTGAAGGATGGACTTTGATTTGTGTCATGTGGTTTCTGTCAGCTGCTTGTGTGTCTTTCTCAACAGTAGTGGTTTTCATAATAGTTGTTGTGTGTCTGTGTGTGCTATACCACTTTATATAACCTTTCTTTACAATAGCACTACTGCGAGCACTAAGAATTTATTTTCCTTGTAAAATGAGACAGAAGGGTACTCGTTAGGCAGAGCTGCTTCTCAGTGATGTCTCCTCATAGGTAACCTTCTCCAAATGAGGCATTTTGCTCATTCTCCTTGAGGCTCTGGTTCTCCTGGCCTTCAGTGGCAAAATTTCTGTTGATGTATAACTGTGCAAGGGTAAGGGCAGATAGTTCTCATCTTTCCTCTTAGCAGGGAGAGCTATGGGGAACATACACCACTGGCAGTATTTTGCAAGAGTTTTGTACTTCTGCTTTGCCTTTTTTTTTCCCTCCTCTCTTGCATGTTGCTTGGGACTGCCTTGTTTATGATAATGTTGATTTTATATGTAGGTGTTTCGAATGTGTGTAGTTCTTTCAGCCTACCGTAACTTCTGCATTAGCACATTGCTTCTTGTCATTTAGGGAAGTGGAAGTGCCCTGAGCCTCAACACCAAGTTGTGCTTGGGGCATTATTCAAAGAAATTCGGAGCTCTCATTTTTTTGTGTGTTTCATCACATTTTCTGATGTGAAGTACATCCTTGGTGGCTGTCCTAAAAAACTGTCCCAGCACAAAGTTCCCCAAAATGGTTTTGTACTGATTACTCCAGTGCACTCCAAATCTGCTTTACAGTCCCATGTCTGAATCAGATGCAGGGCCTCTTGCAAACCCAATTTTTATTTCCATTCAAGTACATCATAGTTCCCATTTGATTTCAGTGGCATCACCTATGTTTTATGCAAGTAGCCTTGTCCATCTACTCTCTTGTTCATTTCTAGCGATTCTTGTGCCAACATTTTGACTACTGAAATAATCATTAAAACAGAGATACTGTCTTTTCTGCCCTATGCAGAACAGATATATGCTATTTCAAAATAAGGCAGTGTTCATCCATTGCCTATTTAGCAGATTAGCAGTATCTGGGGACTGCAAGAAGTACTATGAAATACTCAGGAATTGTTTTTAACTGCTCATGGTAGTATACTCGGATGCATGTTAGACAGGAGAATGAGACTTTCATTTATCAGTAAGAAATGTGATTTACATGAGCAACTTTTGTACCTGTCTAACTTCAAAAATGGGAGTAATTTTCATGAAAGTACTCGTGTGTAAAATTAGGCATGCACTTAGGATCCTTGCTGGACTTCAGAAGAGCAGCTCTGCTGGTCTGGACAGTAAATGGAATTAATATATCCAGAGGTAAAAGTTCTGTATAGGAGCCACATTGATTATAACAATTTATTCCAGCAACTGTTGACAATAAGCCACTGCCTTTACTCAGCAGATAATAATTCGTGTAGTACCTGGAGATAAGAAAGCTCACTGAACTTGTGGAAGTCTGCATGCATAAGAAAAGTTTCCTACTTAGACATTCAAAAAACTACATCTGAGAGTAACACCTCATATTTAATCACATGAAAGAGATGTTTCCCTTTGGCATGCACTTGTGGACAATGACTGCATGGGCATAGTATTTTCATGGTCGTCTGTATTAAATGCATCCTTGCATGAGTAAAGAGCAACTAAGTTGCCTCTGCTGCTGTATTCATAACCTCAAAGATGGCATGTGTGAAGAGCCTCTTTAGAAAAATGCATAAAACTTAAATTATTTTTTGTGCATCTGAAATACAATGACTTGAATTTACTGACAGCCCTTGAATCCTCCATCTCTAATCAGTCCTCTCTCCCTAACACACACACTCCTTATGTCCATTTTTATGCCTATGCTGCAGGAATCTATTACATTTACTATCTGTAGAAGTCAATAGTACAAGCCAGGCATCTCCATGTACCACACACTGTAAGTATATCATGAGGGGAAAAAAAAGTCCCCTTAGAAAGCAAAAATCCATCAGAGAATGGTTTTCCAATGCTACCCTTATTTCATGCAATAAGATTCTAGAGAAACAGGATGTACTGACCACATCAGAAATCATATGGTTTATTCAGGGAAACATGCTCTCTGTTCTTAAAATTGATTGAAACTTGCATTGAAATGAAATCTTTTCTTCCTGACCTTCTCATCTTACAGATTTTTTTTTTCAAATTATTTAGTGCAGAATCAAAGATTTTATTACTTAAAGAAAGTAAGGAGTAATTAACAGTCAGGGTGTTAAAGGCAAGAACAAAAGCTTTCCAAGGCTCAAATGAATCCCTGTCATTTCCGCTGCTTCCTCATCTGACTGCTTAAGCATTACTCTCCAGAAGTAAATTTTTTAGCAATTGCGCTTCAGAAATTTCACTGGAGTTCAGCACAAAACAAGTTAACTTTCCATAACCATGATAAAGCAAGAATAATTACACTTTAAGTGACCCTTATGACACATTTCCATCTGCCTGGAATAGAAATCTGTGTCACTGCTCCACTGAGCAATAATGTAAAGCATCAGAACACTGCTGTATTCCAGATAAAATAAATTGCCCTATTTCTGCTGAAGGCAAAGGAGAGGTGCTGCTCATGGAGCTTGAGAAATCTGGCCATGGGTTTGTTCTGATCTTGTCTGAACTCTGGAAGTGATATGTTTTCTACACATAAACTAGAAGACTTGTTAAGCTTTTACATTTTAATATATTCTTTACTTATTGTCATTCCTTTGCTTCCTGTTCATTTTAATGGGATTTTTTTTTAAGTTTGCCCTCTACATGAGAGGAAAACTACCTCAATCTATTTTTGACGTTGGTGGGCTGAAATTTATATTATGTACAGTATATATTTTTATCTTCACCAAGTAGCTTCAGCAAGTTACTGCTGCTGTTACTAAAAGCATATGGCCAACATGTTAGTCCAGCAGCAGAATAGATTGAAGTCAATCTATTGGTATTAGCCAATCTCTAGAGTTTACTTATCAAGCTGCTACTGAAAAATTAGAGAGCACAGTAGAGAATTTTCTAAAGGAGGAAATGAAAAAGAACATTGTTTTGCCTTGAGCATACTCTTTGGGTAGCTTTTTGGTACTAAATTAGCCTGGGATGTAGAAGCCATCCCATGCCAAGCTCCTGCAGGGATTTAAAGTTACATTAACAACATATAAGGAGACAAAATATTCAGAATTACCAGCCTTGGACTGATTCACAGTAATAGGAAATAAGCATGTAAAAAATCCTTTTTAGAATTACATGAGAGGGGGGAAAAAGGAGCAAGCTCCAGCAACCTATCATTGGAAACTTTTTCTTGAACCATTTTTTATTTGTGAACCAAATACTGCAGTAATTAAGCTTCAAAATTAAGGGAATGTGCTTTATTTTTAGTGGAAATTAACAGTGGTTTTCTCCAGCCATTCAATCACTTAACTCAATTGTCTTTTTATATTATTCAAATGTGATGCACATTAGTCAAACATAAGTGGTTGAAGAATCATGTTGCAGAATGGCTCTTGAGAGAGAAGTATGTTATAAACAGTTCTACTAATGGAATATTTATGTTAATGTAAATTAACTCCTTAAGGATGGTGAATCCTTTGAAATGAAGTTCCTGCTGCATGACAGATACTTTTCCTCTTTTGGTACTCATGTTGTACCAATATTGATGGGGAGACTTCTGTCATAGATGGCAAGAACTTTGGAACAGTCTGGTGACACTCAAGGCCTGTTGCATGCTGAAAACAGAATACAGATAATGTGCAATACTGAGGATGGATAGGGCATTTTGCAGGAACAATTGTAGCAACTCTGATGGGAAAATACATGCAAAATGGGCCCAATGAGTAGGAGAGTAGAGCAAAAGCAAAGAGCTATAGTCATCAGCGAATAGGTTAAATTAGACTGATAGAAAAAATGATTGTTTGTTGGGGTTCGTGCAATGTGGGTGAAGCTTATGGGCGATTCGGGATTACCAGACTAAGAGTCAATGTGAGTTATATCCAGCTCCGTTTATTCCGCGTTAGCGCTGTCCTTTTATACACTGAGCGCTTCAGACTCGAATGTGTATCTAGCTGACTGGTAGATAAGCGCAAGGAAGAGATAACAGTTACTTTCTCTGCGTTGTTTACCACGGCTATCTTCTTCCTGGTTATCTCGCTCTAATCCTTTTAGTCAGTGACGGGCCCAGGGCAACCCCACTGTACCAGCCAGTCCCCCACAATTGTTTTAGGAAAGGATATTTGGGGTAGTGCCCTTAAAAAGGGCAGGATAAACTGCAGCTACTGTAATCTGTATTTCCTCTAGTGCAAGTGAGGGGAATTTGCTCAGAGACACGAGATCTGATCAGTGCTGGAAGGATGCAGGGTAGCAGAGCTTGCCTGGGGAATATTTTCTCTAGTTATAGATGAATTCAAGACCTAAACCATCTCTAGGTGACCCTACTTGTGCAGGGACTAGTGTTAGACTCGATGATCTCCAAAGGTCCCTTCCAACCTCAATCATTCTGGCTTTGTTACTTGTGCAGCTGAGTATTGTGAACGTTGAGCATTGTGTGGGCACCTACTCCACTGAATTTTGTGCCAGTCCTAAGCTCCGTGTGACAGAAACATGCAGTCCCAAAGGTGGGTCTCTATCACAGTGATTCTAGCAAAGCCGGCCCAGTCCATCGAGAAGGACAAGGTTAGCAGAGGCATATGAAAAACCCTACAGCAGTACGTTTCCAGGTCTAGTGCAGGTTTCCCCACAGGGAGCAGCTGTTTTGTAGTCTTCTACAGATAACCTTGTTGCAAACTCTGAACTTTTATGCATATACATATTTATGTATAAACACGAGTAAGAAAAAAAACTGTCATGGGCATTATAGCTTCAGGGGTGGCAAAAGAGAAGAGATAGTTGTGCCATCCTTTGGAAGAGGGTGCAGCAGCCAACAAAGTCAGGTCTGTGGGATGTCTCCAGCTTTAGCAGTTTCCTTTTATGTATGTAGAAAAGGAGAAGCCATGGAGGTTAGGGATGGGCAAAGTCCAGTTAAGTTGTGCCAAGGGTTCATAAGTAGGTGGGGATTACCCCAAGTGCCTTTTATGAAGTCTCCTACCAAATGTAAGAACAGTCTGATTTAATAGCTTTGGACCTTTGGGGGCTTTGTTTGCTTGTTTGTTTTTGCACCATGCAAGTTTATTATCAAAATGATTTATATTGTAGAAAACCTGTCTTTCAACTGTCTTTTATTAATTTGACTAGATGATCTCTAGAGGTCCCTTCCAACTTCAACCACTCTATGATTCTGTAATTTGCAAATGGCAATGATAAGATTTAATTCCTTCCAAAGAATGAGATCAGTTTACAAAGAGTGTTCAGCTCCTGGTTAGGCACTTCAGTGAAGTGCCTGGGTTTTGGCAATGCTCAACATCCAGGGGATCTACTTTTCATTTTCAGGAATGGGAGCAGCTGAGCCCTTTTGAAAACGTAAAATTTGGGACTTTTTGTACTTTTGTACTATTTGTGTAATCCTCCCCTGACTGTATTTTCCATGAAGTTATGTGATATTTTTTTCATTTTTATGTTCAGAGATTTGTAGGAACATATCTAGGGGACGGAGGCCTTCCCATGGGAAGTGGCTGCAGGGAGCTGAGCTTAAAGAAGATAGCG
>JAUBNY010048492.1:0-10419 GCA_032275445.1 Crypturellus soui
ACTTTGATAATAATTAATATTATTTATTTATACTGTCTTTTGCTACTTCATAGGGTTTATGCAGTTTGTTGAGAAGTAGATGACATTTTCCTACATAAATAGTTTACAGATGATGTCTGTAATGCTGGGAAGAGGTGATGTTTCTCAGCGCACATAAAATCCATGTTTGTTGAAGAGAATTAATCCTTTGCAGCAGGGCTTTCATTTTCCTCACAACATGGGCACTGTTAGCATTGATGACTGCACACTGGAGCTACTCAAATCTGCTTGCAGAAAAGCAGGCTAAAGATATCCAAGTGAATCACAGAATGACATAGTGGATTATCAAAATCTGCTTTTGTGCAACCAGGTGTTCTGGATACCTCTGACAGGACATACTAGATAAAATACATTAATTTTGCTAGGCAGAAGTGTACACTGATCATACTTACTGATATTGGTTTTAAAATGCACCTATTCAAAAAAAAAAATCATCCTATATGATGCTAATTCCTCAACTTCACAAGTAAATTGCAATATGAGATTTTTTCAGGAGTTCCCTACCAATATATGCAGATTTCTCATTTAATAGATTTCTGTATAGGTATTTTGGAGATTGTGTACATTCAATGCACTAAGTTTTCTAGTCTAGACTATTCAAACTCTTAAAATTTGTCTGTCAAAGCTCTCTGGAAATACGTACTTAAAATATTAGTAGTCAAGTCCAGTCTACTCTTGGAGCAGTAATCCAATCTGAACTGCTGTGGTTAAAATAATAAAGCTACAGAAGGACAAAAAAAAGATATAAACTGTCTTATGTAAAAAACAAAAAATGTGGAATTGTATTCCTGTGTGTCTGATGATATAGAAAATTGTTGGCATCTTGCAGATACTGAGAGTCATCAAGCAAACACCATCCTTTGAGAAAACATCAGGATACAGTTTATAGCAAATCTTTATTGTGCAGCCAGGTATCACATTAGCAGTGAATTCATCTTAGTTCTCCAGCACTTTAAAAAGATGATTTCTTGCAAGCTAGTGGTCACTGGTTACTAATGTATAATAATTAGTTCCAGGGAATGTGCTAAATGGCAGATGTATTTATAACTTATGTAACAACTTAGTGTGCAGAGAATTAGGACAGTTTTGTAATAAGAAAGAAAGATGTTACACATGCAGTGCCCGGTCACTTTTTCCACCCTGTTGTTCAGTAAATTGCCATGGTTACAGTTTCTAAATAATTGTAGTAATAGCAGTGCACTATAAGTGAAGAGGCTCCGAGAGTTCAGGTATCTGTGAAGAACAGGGTGTTATTAGTGCAGGCAGCTCTGGTGCAGAGCGCAGCAGGGAGGCGTGCAGGAGGGCCGGCAGGTGGGAGCTGCACGTGCAGCCCCTCAGCTCGGCTCGGCTCGTTCTGCGTCGAAGAATGCGCACTTGGGACAATTGGTGCCACAAGGAGCTGAGTGCCAAGCTGGGTTATGCTGTGTGCCCAGTGCTTGGCTTGGTGTTTTCCCAGCTTTTAGGCTGCTGAGATACCCCTCTAGTAGGAGCTAGGATGCTAAATCGGAGCGAGAATCTGCACTTGGGGCTCTCTAACCCTTCTGCTTCTTTGTAAAGGCAAGAAGAATTCGATTCTCCTGCAGAAGTTCCAGAAAGATCTCAACATGGGCGTCTTCAACAACCAGGAGAATGAGATCTTGAAGCAGATTGTGAAGCACGACAGAGAGATGGTGCAGACCATCGCCCCCGTTAGCCTGCAGCAGCTGCCCATGCTGAATGCCAGCACCTCCGCGGTGTTGTCGTCGTCATTGCGCCTCAGGACACAGTCTCCTCCCGTCTACACGGTCACCAGCCTCTCCCACAGGAACCTGCACTCGCCCTCGCCGAGCACGCAGACGCCGCAGCAAGCCGTCATCCTCTCACCATGCTCCTACACCACGGCCGTCTGCAGCCTGCCCGTACAGAGCCCGCTGGCAGGTCGAACTTTCCAGTACACCTCGCCAACAGCATCACAGCTCTCCCTCATGCAGCAGCCACCGCAGCCACCACCACTGCAGCCCGGCTCATCACAGAAGAGCGATGTGCACAAGAGCACGCAAGCCCTGCACAACACCAACCTGACATGGGACGTGCGGCCCCTGTCCGCCTCGCAACCTTCCCTGCCCCACGAGATCTCCACGCTGATGGTGAGACCTCACCCCACAGTGGGCGAGTCGCTCGCCTCCCTCCCGCAGCCCGCGCCGGGGGGTCCCAGCATGGCCCCGGCCGCCCACGGCAGCACTGTGCCCCAGCGGGTCGCACTCTTCCGGCAGATGTCGTCAGGAGCCATCCCGCCGAACCGGGGTGCCGCACCGCCCGTGGCCCCGCTGCCCAGGGATTCTTCCACAGTCTTAAGCACAGATCCCGACGGAGACAAACCGCGATTCGCGTCAAACTTATGATCCCTGGAGACTGCGGGGGAAAAAAAAAAAAAAAAAATCAGACTTCGTAATGAACTGAGAATCATCCCAGGAACTCTTTTAGCCTGTTTCCTAATGTACCCCAGCAATCTACTACGAAAAAAAAAGTATTTTAGACAGCTTTGCCCTACATAACGAATGTAAAAATTATATATATATTTAATATATATATAAAATACATATATCCAAAAAAAAGGAGATAAGAAAACCTATCTGAATTCATGTCTTCTCTCGTAACCATTAAAGAAGTCAAAATTCTGCTGTAATATTATTTACTTTTAATGTGTCAACTTTAAAACCAGTCTAACAGATTTCTCTGTTTATGAAAAGATTTCCTGTCTTCATGGGAAATTTTCAACACAGTAATGAGTTTCTAAAAAGAACAAAAACTCAAAAATAATCGATCTCACTAAAACAGCACTTACTGAGTGATATTTTGAAACCTTCATCCTTTCATTTAATCGTACACACTGTTAATAATTTCTTATGTTGTTGTTTCCCATTGCATTTCATATTCTAAAGCTTTCCATTTGGGATTAGATTGAAAATATATACACTGCAAGCATCTGCCGTCCAAAGGCTGGCGCTAGCACTTCTCTGGATGGGTTGTAACCTCCAACCATGTAAACCATTCTGTTGTTTTAGAAAACTGGGTGGACTTCGATCTTCACATTGCTAAAGACTTTTACAAAGACTATAATTGCCATTGTAAATAAGTTTTTAGACCCAAACGAGAATAGTTGCTGTGTGGTGTACCATTGCAAGGTCTTTGTTTAGGAATTTAGGTTCAGCTCTTCACTTCAAAATTTACAGTTTTAAAATTTGTTGAAGCTAAGTACAACACAACTGTTAAATTGTAATGCAGTGGCTTAAAACCTACAATGTTACTTTTACATGCAGTGTTTTATGCAAAATTGTACGCTTGATCCTGCAAACCGCTTGTACTTCACCGATACCATCACTTTTCTTCTCCTTGCCCTAAATAGCATCTGAAAATATTCCATGCATGCTTTGAAAACAAAAAGTCTATAAAAATAGGTTCAGTCAGCCATTGTAGGAAAAGGCTTTATGGTATCTTAGAAAATAATAAACATTAATTAATTGTGTGTACCTTAAAATTCCTATAATGCTGACTTTGAATCTCTGGTTTAAGGCTAGAAGTGAGGTTTTTCATTTAAAGGATTATTTGTAAACCACAGCTTGTTTTAGGCTTTCACGTGCTTTCTGTGTCTTCACTGTAGTTTTGTAGTTGACTGTGGTGTTAATTTAATAAAAAAATAAATATAATATAGCATCGAGGTCTGTCTGTAAATGCACGATTTGCTCTGTGTATAATGTAATTAAATGGATAGTATATCCTAAGGCATATAGTTTCAAACATAGCCCATAGATATGAGGTTTATTCTTTTTTTATGTCTTCAAAACAGAAAGGAAATGGTGACAGAAAGCAGAGTTAAAGTATACCGTTTTGTGAACTTTTTATTTTGTTTGCTCAAATCTTCACATTATCTTATATGCAAAATAAGTCCTTTCACAATCATTTATGCCTGATTTGTCACATTAAATAGAGATTGAAACAAAGTGCATCATGAATTAACTCATTGAAAAATCAGCATTATGGCTATGATGTAAGCATTTATTCTCTTCTTTAATACCCAACTGACTCATGTTAGGGAAATAAATGCAAAAGCATTTGTCTTCTCCCATTAATAATGAGTTTCATGATGCATGGAAAAGTTAAATAACATCACGGGCTATGTAATGCAGTGAATCCAGATGTACTTGACAGCTGAGTAAATATTCTAAAGCTAACAGAGCTCGAGCCCATGCTGCCTGTTATGCCTTTTATTGAAGTGGTACATGAAATAAAAATTAAAAAAAAAAAAACACCAGCTTTTGCTGACTCCCACTTCCCAGTACAAACCAATGTAATTAACCCGTTAAGATGCTGTTGCCATTAATCCGAGTGGCCCAGAGTATTATATGAGGAAGCAATTGTTTAAAAATGTTCAGAACATTATGGATACGCTGCAAGACCATTTATTTATCAGTAAAATACCCCTTATTTTGTTTAAATACTAACAAATCCTGACAATTAAGATCATATTCTGATCTTTCAAACTGTTTAAGGTTTACATTTGATAGTAGAAATGGGGTTAGTAATGAAATATTTTTATATATTTTTTATTTTATTTTAGCACTATAAAGAAATATTAACTCACATGGTCTTTCAGTGAAACCATAAATAATTTTTAATGACTTTGTAACAGAGTGGACAATATCTAGGATTTGTATGTTAATTCAACAAAAATGGTACAGGGTAAAACCATTATATACGTATATATATATATATGTATGTATGAATGTATATATACTTAGATTAAGAAACAAATGACTTACATTCCTGTAATATAAAGGTCCATTGCTAGTTTCAGAACTAATTATTTTCTCTGTACATAAGTAAGCCCATAAGTGTGGAATCTCACATCTGTACAGGATGAAATGTATTAATGAAAAAGATTGAATCTTACTGCTGCTGGAAAGACTATAGATCTGATTCTTACAATAACTGTATGATGGGGATAAATTAGATCTTTTTTTCTTTTGTCTTTGCTCAAAGCCATAAATAAATATATATAAAAGATTATTAATAAATTGAAGAAAATATATTAAAAATAAAACCATGAATATTTTTTGGTTCCAATATGTTTATAACTGAGCAGGCTTTGCCTTATTATGAAAGAAGAACTGTTTGATTTTGTCTTTTCATTGTTATTTGGCCCAAATTTATATGCACTAGGTATGGGGAACTGGGTAGTTACGGGCACCATAGGAAAAATAGGCCTTAGCAAATTTGAAGATACTACCTGATATACTCAAGTAATTCCTCAGCAATATTTCCTCTGTAGATTTGAGGAATTCATTGTGTTATAAAACATTATCTCCACAAAGCTCAGATTAATCCACTATCAGTAAACTGTAATATTTTGTGAACACAAATATTAGAACCTAGACTTTGTTTACATATATATAAAATCCAAAATATGCTAGTGGAGAATACCATGTAATTGTTGGTGTAATTTATGAGAACTGCACTTTGTCGCAATCTTATCAACACTTATCTCACTATATGTGCCAGTCCCAAGTGGACCCAAGTGGACCTCTGGACTGTATAATATCTATAATTTATTTCAAGGGGATACTTGTGTGGAATAAGTGCTCATTAATGACACTTTAGGTCATTGTAAATGAAAAAGCTTAATCCATTCAAAACAATAGTATGTGTTTTGGTATCAACTTCATTAGTAGCAATATATTAAATCATCCTTCGTTGATAAACTGTGATTATAAACAAGCATGAATAGTTGCTTTTTCAAATTGCAACTTGAAGTGCATTGTGATAAAAATCCAATCCACCTGCGGTAATAAGGATGAGGATTTTACTGGAAACTTGCTGACTAACAGCAAAATCCTGTTCTCCATTCTAACACTGCACAGGTGTTAGGGTAGATAACAGGGTATACTTTGCTGTTTTGGTTCAGTTTTATTATTTCATACATATTTTTGTTCAAAAGCAAAAGGGTTGTTTTCACACATATTTTATACCACTGCATATGAGATGTATGATACATATATTTACACATACACCGATGGATTTAAATATGTCTATTTTATGTTCTTAATATCTATTGCTACCTCAGCTGACCTTCACTTGAATTTGAATTAAGCAATGGCAGCAGAACTGGAACCAATGTGAGTTTTATTTGAAACAGGAAATTACTATGTCTTCATGCGTAACATCAAGAGTTAAGCTTAATATTTCTTTGTCAAAATTTACTCACATTGAGTTCTCTCATTGACTTCAGTATGTCTATCCATGGGAATTCTTTTTCATTGATAGATGCCATTCATATAACACGGTGACATTGTTCAGTGAAAAAAAAATGTTTTGTTTTAAAAATAAGATAATGGATTTTTAAACAACTGCATCTTGACTGCTCTGGGGATATGCAATCTTTTTAATAATTTCTACTGTTCCTAAGTCCACTGTTCACACAAAAAATGTTTCAAGATAGAGACAGAAATTGTTTTTCCTTATAACTTCTGTGTCTAAGCTATAAGTGTAATGTGATACATTCTAGGACAACTTCTGACAATTTGATGTGCAGTTTCTTTGTTGAGCAGATTTGTCTGCCCGTACTTTTTTTTTGAGTAATAATAAGAGTATTAAAACTTTACTAGAACATAGTCTGTGAAGAATATGTTTTGTAAATCTCATTGAATCTGTACTTGTTTTTTGTTTGGTTTTTGTTTTGTTTTGTTTTGGTTTTGTTAACCAGCAATCAGCACCCTGCACTCTTTTGCATTTTCAGTATGTTCATTGGTGTGGTGGGTCACAGAGTCACCTTTCCATCATTTCTGTGAATTCAACCTATATCTTTAAGAACTCACAATAGCACTGGAATGTTCAGATCAAATAAGGAAATGTAGGAAAGAGAAACACAGAGGTAGTAAATAAACAAACTACCAAACTTCTTTGGAGTGACTTTAAATTAATCTGTGTACTTTACATATTTTAATTATACTTATGTATGTTCCAGTTTACACAAATCCCATATTGTATGTAATTGTATGTGAATGAAAACTGCATTTACCAACTCCATTTGATGATCTACCTTATATAATCTGACTCAGATAATCTTTGGCCTGTGATCTGAAAGTTTCCAGTTCATATATAAACTGAAATTAAATTTTGCTTTACCCTTGAAATAGCTCCAGATAAGGGATGTTCTTTTATCGACTTGCAGGTGATACTGCTTTTCTTACTATTCTCCAGTTTTACATATCATATTTGCAGAATGATTCCCTCCATCTTCACCTGGAAGACAGCATGTAGTGCTAAGGTAGTTCTTGCTGAAAGAACAGTAGCAAAATTTGATTAACAAAACTACAGAGAATGGGTAAAGAAGATGCCAAATGCCAAGTGTAAAGTCGTTCTTCAAAATAGCCTGTATATGAAAGGGAAGCCAGTACTCGAATCATCTTCCCCTTTCTAGAGCCCTACCAAGATCCTGATACTACACCACAGTGCCCATGCACTGGGAGAGGCAATCTTCCCATTATGTATTGCTACCCATGGGCAGCAATATTAGGGATGGTCTGACCCAATCAGCTGATATCTGAATTCTTCATCAAAGGAGATTATATTGTTACTGCAAAGCTTCAATTTTTCATTATTTTACTCTGACAACTAGCATCATTTCTGCTTATGAGTTGCCTTCATCCAATGCAAAGTAATCTTTGCAAGAGATGTTTACCAGTATCTGGGCACAGCCCTGTATCTCCAGTGTATTTCACTCAGTTTAGCTGATATCTATGTTGATGAAAGATTAAAAAAAAAAAAAAAAGATTGTTTTAAAACTTTATGGAGGAATTGTATTGTGGTTCATTTTACCAATAACTATTCTGCTGATCTTGGATAATTTTCTTCACTTGGGCTTTTGGTCTTATCTTGCAGATATGGGTCTCTTGCCAGAAATGATGAGGGCTATGAAATGGCATAGAATGAGGGCTACGAAAAAAAGAGAATAAATGGGACATCTACTTTCCTTTCTCCAGTAGCAAGAAGTCCTTTATTAGATTAACCAAACTCTTCTGAATCTAGATCGGCCATCTCAGTGATTTTACTTCTGTTACGAGCTCCTTTTCAGGACAAACAATATGGACACAATTTATATGTTAAACACTTGATTTAACTAATCAATTACCAAACCAAGAAACAAGCTTCCTCCAGAGAGCAGATGAAAATACGTCATCTGGTACATAATATCAGGAAAAAAAAAGCTTTTAGACAGTGGTGTAAGGAAAAAAAAAAATGTTTCTGACAATTGTAAAAATAAATGAAGATAGTATGTGTCCTTAATCCCTGTGCAATAAGGTTTAGGTATGTGGATTAGTATTTGGGATTTTCATCTCCTATTTTATTCATATGCACTCAAATGTCTCAGAACAACAAATGCAATTAGAAATGTAGTGTCTGTGAGTTTATGAATCCTTCAGATTTTTGGCTGTTATGAGACCTGAGCTATTTGAAAGGAAGATGTCTCACAGAAGACATCTCTCAGATTTGGGGTTTGACAAGATGAAGATTTTTTGTTTGGCATTGTTAATAGTTGGCTAAAACTGACATATCTGGGGTGAATTCGTGGTGTAGGCAGTGCTATTACAGAAGGCAGCACTGAGCACAGCACCGTCTGCATAGGTCCCAGTTACTCTAGCTATTTCAGATCCATTGCTGCCAAGGAGGTCATGTGTTGTTTATTGTGATGCTATTCTGGGTTACTTCTTGCTTCCTTATCCTGTTTCTGGTAATCCTGTGCTAGACAGACGTACTGGATATCTGGAACCTGCGGATTTTTTTTCTGCTTTGGAACAGCTTCTCATAATTTCGGCTATGATAGGTGATAAGATACATTGTGCCAAGTGGAATTACTGTCCTCTTTTTTTTTTTCCAGGATGGTCTCTCAGTAATTTAAGGATGATAGGTATAGTAATAGGTACATAAAGAAGTCACTTCCAAGGAGCAATGAAAAGAGCAAAAGTGACAGTAACAGTGAATAGAAGAAAGGCAAAGAGAAGTGCCAGCAGCAGAATAATTTCCTTGAAATCAGGCATTTGTGTTTTGGTCCCCTGAAGGACATGAAAGGGATAGGGGAAGGAAGATAACAACATGTCATGTTCTATTTAGGGTTGCCAAGTTGCTCTGTCATGAGCACCACAATAATAAAGCACAAGGAGTAGGAGAGAAGTCAGTCTCTCTTGTTCTTCTGTCACAAATATATGGACTTCTTTTAAGAAATTTATTGAAATTTCCTCTGAGAACTGAAAGCAAATAGAGCCTTCTTTTGGTTGCCTTCAGTTGATATCAGAGATGGGTATTCTGGGTGCTTTTCAACCCTGTCCTCATACATCCTTTTAGCATTCTTGGTGCAAATTGAAAAATGCTGTGGTAATTTTTTTATCATGTTACTACCCTATATGTCTAAAAATTACTTTTATGAACATGCAAAATATCTGCAAGCATTATCCAGACAGCTAATTAAACTCCATGGTAAGTTGGTGCAATATGACTAGGAGAGGGTACAAAAGCCTCCAAGATGACCAAAATAATACTGCTGATAAGGACATGATAGAAGCTGCAACACAGCCTAACCAGCATGTAAGATTTCCAAATGTGTGTCTTCCAAAGATTTGTTCTAACTCAGAGCAATTCCTACTCTCCCACACATTCTCTATCTTTCACATTTGCTGTGGCCAGCTTATCTCCCATTTCTTTTTTTGCACATCCTGTAAGTCATTTGTTGACTTCTGGGAGTGAAGCCAGAACATCACTGAACTGGTGGTGAAAGACAACAAATCATGACAGTACTCTGCAAAACTACAATAATCTTCAGTCTTTGGCAACCACAGAGTATAATCAGAACAGGTTTCTTGCTTCATAGTGTGCCCTGCAAATATTAGGGGTAAACAGAGCATTATTTTGAAATCTTTCTAGAAAACAACATTGAGAATATGATTTATCTGTTTGTACATTTTGTGCACAAGTTGTGTTTTAACTTTGCAGTTGGGGGAAAGGAGAATTCATTATAGATAGTATGAGCAAGTCTAGTACGAATAAATATATTACCACTATGTTTAGCACTCCGTTAACTTCTAAGAACACTCATACACGTTGGGTTTTTTGTGATAAAGCATCTTCAATTGATAAACATTGTGAAAACTTGTTAAAAGTGTATTGGCACTCACAATAGAAGGTATGCCCTTCTAGCAAGATGATGAGAACCTATCCAGTAGTGTATAAAGAAAGTAAAATTGTCCACGGAAAAGTGATGGAGCGGCTCATACTGGCCGTTGTCTCCAGGCACATGAAGGACAAGAAGGTGCTCAGGACTAGTCAGCATGGATTCACCAAGGGGAAATC
>JAUBNY010048493.1:0-10405 GCA_032275445.1 Crypturellus soui
CCCCAAGATTGATAAAGAAAGGAATTTCTCCCATATAAGTATGCAAGTTCATGGAATAGTTGGTGGCAATCTAAGGAGATGCTAAGGGTAGCTTATTTAATGCAGGGAAGCACTGAAATAAATCCTACCAGTTCTGCTAAGGACTGAGAAGTGTTCCAACTCCTCCTTTTATCCAAAACACATTGCTTTGTGCTGTAGGATTTTCACTCACCAATTGATGCAGAAGGAAAAAAATAAGCAGCCTTTAGCATATTTTTTATAGCTGTAAGCACAGAAGTGGAAAGGATCAAAAGAAATAATTTATCATCTTCCCGCATGCTTACAAAAATAAATGTACTTTCAATTTTCATAGAATTTTCCCAAGTTTCACTGCATCAGAGACTATTTATAAAGGTTCAACATCACAGACTTTCTGTGGAGGCTTGAATTTTCCACTTCAGCAGCACCTTCTATCTGTGGATCTCCAAAACCTGATGCAAACATCAGTGAGTGATGGTTGCCACTGCTGCTGGAGAATATTATCTTCCTTTCAGGTAGATGGATCTCTTAATTATCTGCCAATGATATAATTAGACGATGCCATGTGCATCTGTGAGGTGAGTTTCCTTGTGATGATCATGTTTCACTGCACAGGACTATTTTGTCTGCTTCATTAGGGACAACTAGAAAGAGTCCTTGTCACCTCCTACTTTGGACTGAAACCAAGAAGACCTAGGGACCCTAAGGGCTCACATGTGTGAGTCCAATAGAAACAGGGTGCAATGAACCTGTTTGGTGACTACCAGAGAAGGTCTCAGGAGATGGGCACAGAGCTATTTCCCCATCGCACACAGTTTGCTGGAAGGAGAGCTCATCTGATAACTTCAAGTGCTTCATTTTTCTTATTTGTCCACTAATATAGTGCAAACTAGATCTAAGTGGATAAATAAGATTGTACAGTGACTATACTTGACTCATAACAATCTCTCCATTGCAAATCTTTCCTGCAGAAAATCTTACCTTAGCATGTAGCAATTATATGGTAACTCCTTTATCACACAGAACTGAAACTGGTAAAAATGTCATCTCCTTTCTATGAAAGGGGAAAACTGCTTTATAAAATTCTCTTTTTGGACACTTTCATCTGCAAATATCTTTTTGGAAGACCAGGCTCCAATCTTTTTCCAGTTTTTCAGTAGAAAACATTGGCACTAAAGAATCACATTTTAAAGGGAAAAAAATCATTCTCTGTAAATGAAGCATTTTACATTTTTGATTTTTGTTTCTAATTTGAAGCCTTGGAAATTTCTAAGGTGATATTATGAACATTTCCATTTTCTTCGAAAAAGCCATGTTTTCCTCAATATTAGTTTTGTTAGCTGTAACTGTAAGAACATAAATTTTCATTCCCTTCTACACCATCAAGGGTCTCATTACAATATTGTGAAAAAATGAATAAAAACTGGTGAATCTCCTTTAAAGTGAGTAGCCCAGGTTGAAACGTGGCCTCCAGCAGATACTTTGCCACCACTGAGGATGCTAAAGTCCAGATGAATTGCAGCGTGTCCTTGGTTTCCCTCTCTAGTGCCCAGGTCCCCACAGGTCCCACAGGTCCCCAAGCCATTGAGGGCCTCCCTCAATTGCATAAATTGCTTATTTTATTGTTTAAATAGCACCAACCCTGCTCCTGGTCTTGGGCTGGGCATGGTTTTTGTGAGTCAAAATATGGCCTCAATTCGTTTTCTAGAACTAACTTGCGTGCAACTAAAAGACGATAAATTGTGAGACTTGGCCTTGGTCAATGTCTAACTCCTCCAGCGCCAAGGAGATGTGTCCAAGTCCCTCTGCCTTGATGTAGTACAGGAGGTTAGAGATATCACAAGCAGAGGAATAACACAAACCAGCTGGTTCTCCCACCCGTTTGACATCAAAGGGTGATGAGGATCAGCTCTGAACCCCATAGAAAGCAAAGAAAACTCTTGCAGCAGGCCCCTGCTCAGGTAGTTGTACCATGAGGGCTATGCTGGTATAAATGACATGCAGTCATGTTTAATCCAGAATATATTTTTTTCTATTTTCCAGGCAATCTAAGTGCTATTCGCTTGAGGAAAATTGCCTGGAGCAGCTGCCCAAATTCATATTTTATTCTGGAGGGAAGTCACACATATTCTAGAGTGACTAATGTGGGACAATTGCTCCAAATAAAAGAAGCAGCCAAGTGAAGATATGCAGTGAGAGCTATTTGCATTTAGTGGAGCCTAGGTGAGTGTTTATATATAGCTGTCTGCTTGCTTCATATGCTCTTCTCCTGGCACTGAAGGGTGATTTGGGGAGAAGACCCAGGGCCTGACAGGCTGGGAAAGGAGTATGGAGCAGCCTGGGGGCTGGTGGGAGCGAGTCTTGCCCCTCTGTAGTGCATGAGTCCTTCTCATATGTGCCCATCTCTCCTCACCTGGCTATTTGAAACAGCATAATGAATCAAGCCAACTTTTTTTTTTTCATGATCCAAGATGTTTTATTCCCAAATATCCAAGATGTTTTGGAGCATGCCATCAGCACTTGAAATCCGTGGGGATGAAGCCAAGACATTTCTGAGTGCACCATTGGCTTTTGAAATCCAGGGGAATGTTTCTGAAAACATCATTGGCTCTGGAGATTCATGGGGATGAAACCCAAGGTGTTTCTGAGCATGTCATTGGCTCTGGAGATCCATAGGGATGAAACTCAAGATACTTTCAGGCATTCTGTTGGCTCTCGAAATCCATGGGCATGAAATCCCAGATGTCTCCAACATGCTGTTGACTCTCAAAATCTGTGGATTGAGATATTTCCAAGCTTGAGATATTTCCAAACTTGAGATATTTCCAAGCTCACCATTGGCTCTTGAAATCCATGGGGATGAAACCCAAGATGCTTCCAGGCATGCTGTTGACTCCAAAAATCCATGGGGATGAAATTCCCTGAGGGCCTGATGGAGCCCCCAAGTACTTTTGCACCTGATGTGGAGGCTACGTTGGGGTTAATGGTCCTCCTTAGCCTCTCATTGAGGGCAGAAGAGCTTGGACCTAGTCTTTATGTGAGGCCTGGAGCTCATTTGAGGTCTTTAGGCAGCAATATAATATCACCAATAAAAATAATTATGATTTTTTTTCTCCTAAATTCTGGACAGCCCTGAGTCTGAGATGACCCCATGTTGCTACAGGAAAATGTTTTGACAGCTTTTATTTGATGACTGGATGCAGTAACGTTATATAGATGGTTTTGCTGATGGAAAGTATTTCTTTGCTTGCAGTGGGTGCCAGGTCCTGCAAAGCACCTGCTTGGTGGCTAATGACATGGGACTTATAACAGGCCACTGCATATGGGCTGCAAAGCTATCTAAGCCCTTCAGGCTCTGCTTAAAGCCAAACATTTTTCTCAGCGAGTTGAATTTGTTTTTTTTTTTTTAATTCCTCAAAGTCCTTTTCTGCAGGCATTTGGTCTAAAACTGAAAACAACTTGTGTTCAGTGTTTTTTTTTTTTCTTTTTTTTTGAGAAAGAGCCTCTGTGCTGAGGGTGACAAATAAGCCCCAATGAGGTCAGCATGATCTCATGGCACGGCTTGTTATTTAGAGGCAGAAATATCTGCTATGAGTAGGATAGGCACCGGACCCTGCACAGTCCCACCAACTGGAGCAATAACAAACTCACAAGCATTTCACTGCTTGCCTGACTCTTGGCACAGTTTTAAATACGCGTCCCTCTGTCCATTAATTTTCAGGTCCTTGTGAATATACTCTTGTTTTAATCACTTTAGCCTGTGCTGTACTGAGGCTCTTTATCAGAAACAGAAAGATTCTTCTGTCTTCTTGCTAACTTGGAGTTTTTTCTTTTGCTGCATGGAAATTTGCAGAGGTTATAGATACATGTGTATCTTTGCTTTATTTGACTTGAAAGGAAAAAACATAGGGAGATTAAAAAGAAAAAAATAGTTGGAGTTTTCTAGTGAAAAGCTAGGAAACTTGGTTGTGTAGTTTTGCCAAAGTGGTCTGTCACATCATCCTCTTGCAGGAGCAAAAGGGAATTTGCAAAAAAAAAAAATCAGGATAACAAGCAGTGCAAACTTGGGGAAACATTTCTCCCCTTTTTTAACAAATTGGAGAATGAATGCAAACACACAGAACGGCTGCTCCCTGTTAGCCAGGGCTTTTCCTTCCCGGTGCTGCCGGATGGATGTGGCACTGCAGACACAGGCACACACCCATCCCACTGCCAGCTCTTCCTACCAAATAGTCTTTTATTCTTCAAAATAAATATCATCCATCCATTATCCATCATTTCTTTCCTAAAAAAAAAAAAAAAAAAAAAGAGAGAGAGAGAAAAGAAATCCTCCCTGTGAGTCTGGCCCCATTTCCCCTGACTATTTCTTCTGCATCACGCAGCAGCTGAAGGATGGAGCTTGTACACTCCATGGAGCACCTATATATTAGTCCCTTCCAAGAAGCCAGTGGGAAAAATGAGAGGTTATAGACCAGAAGTTTTCTTGTATTTAACAAAGTTATGCTGATAGAGAAGGAATTTTGGGGTTTGTCAGACAGGTGGATTAAAAGGGATGGGCAATGGGATCCTGAAACCCCAAACTCGATGCTAAACTCAGATAGTGTTTTGCTTTTTGTGAGAGAGATTCAGTTTAGATCAAAAATCCTCATGCAAGAGGCACAGCAAGGACTGGGACTCCATCTCCAGACTTTAGGCATCAACTGTGAAATCAAGGGGCTTTGTAACAGCCTGTACTTTAAGGCCGATCTCTCCTGGAAGAAAACGGCTCACCCGTCTCACATTAAGCTTGGCTCACATTTTCCAGATGGACAAATTTGTCCAACTTTTGCTCCAGGACTCCTTGACGTGTTTTGTCAATCCCTGAGGTCAAGCATGAAATAGGAGGCGATGGATGAACAGTGTAATTGGGGTAAGGACTTAGTGGTAAAAATTCAAGTCACATTCAGGAGAGGTTGGATAAAGCAAATCCCTCTACCAACAGGCATGGGAACCTGAAAAATCATGTATTTCAGCTCCATTCTGCTGCTGCAATGTACAATTCTTGCAGGATTTTTCACTGTGGTGGTGTCTGAACAACCCCACGGGGATATCCCTATGGGACAGGAGCTCAGCTCTGAGTGCCCCATCCTGAAGGACCATATCACAGAATCACAGAATGGTTAAGGTTGGAAGAGACCTCTAGAGATCATCTAGTCCAACCCCCCTGCTCAAGCAGGGACACCTAGAGCACGGGGCACAGGGTGGCATCCAGGCAGGTTTGGAAGATCTCCAGAGAAGGAGACTCCACAGCCTCTCTGGGCAGCCTGTGCCAGGGCTGTCACCCTCACAGTATTTTTATATATTTAGTATATTTAGGTATCTGCTGAGTGAAGAAAAATTATAAGCACATAAAATAAAAAATTATAATCACACAAAGAAAATTATAATCACATAAAATGAGATCCTATTGCGACTACCACTAAAAAGCATCTAAAACAGAGTTTGAGACCCCACCATGCATTTCACAGCATGTTTTTCATCTGTAATATTAATTAGTTGATGCATTTTATTTATTCCAGTTGCACCAGTTCCCAGACAACTCCAGTTAAATACAGAAAAAAGTCCTGTAGACTAAATACCACCATTAAACCCAGAGATGCCAGCTGCGGGACCCGACAGGTCCTTGGGGAGAGGAGTGGAGACATGTCCCAGTTTGGGACCCAGCACGGACATCAGGGGGTTTTTACAGCAGGTATTATGTGGTCTGGTTTCCTCCCAGGTGATGAAACCCCTCACAAAGCAAAATTCAGGATAAGCGCAAATGTCATAGATTTGTGCTTTCACCAACCATAATATATGAAAAATGCTTATGGAGCTTTGTTGAGGAGAAAAATCACTAAAATCATCATAAAAATCTCTTCCGTACAGATGTGCTTAATGGAAATGTATTATGAGCACAAGGAATGTTTCCTTACTCTTTTGCTTAAAACCCTATGTGTGATGCAAAAGCATTTAATGGAAATGTATATTACACATGGAATTTATTTACCATTTCACTTAAATAACTTTCTATATAGCAGCAATTATTAATGGAAACGTACCACAAAATTGTTTACTGGTTGATGTAAAATATAATATTTTTCTGTTTCTTTTACGTTTTTTTTTTTTCTCCCGAAGTGCTTGTGACAAGCTTTTTCTGTGGAGATCTTTAGAGGGTGCCAAAGGATTGCTCCCCTTGCACTGCACTGGAGTCAGTGGCAATGAAAAAGGGTTTTTTTTTGGCCCCAATTTGCAAAAAATAAAAATAATTAAAAAAAAAAAAAAAAACAGTCCATTCAGTGGATACCTGAAAAGCAATTTTTTTTTGAGGGTAGATGTATCGCATTTGGCAATGGCCTTTGCATTTGGCCTCTCAATAAAGCCAACAAGTTGCATTTCCCCTGAAAAAAAAAAAAAGCATTAAGAAAATGAACCCCTCTGGAGTTACTCTAGTGCCTGTGACAAATCCCAGCGCCAGGGGTATAATCAATTCATCTCATGTCTGGGGAATGAATTTCTTGAAAGCAACTGGAAAAGCCGTTGGGTTTTTTTAACCTCCCATCCATAACTGCTTGCCCTTGTGCCGAACAGAGGAAGTACCAGGCGGGATGATTTAGATGACACTTGGGAAAAGAAAGGAGCTTGTCACGGAATGAGTGAGTGACACAAAGCACTTCACTCTTGGGAAAGAAATAGGAATAGCTTTTATTGATAATGAAAATGGTCTCACAAGATTCTATGGCAAGGTCATTTATTAGTTACTGCATGGAGGTTCAAGATACACACAGAATTATCAAGGACACCCTCCTGTTAGGTCACGAGATTCAGATTGGACCCCCTTGCTTTCCAAACTCCTCCTGAGAGGAGTCTAGGTGTGGCTGGATCCAGTCCTAGTCCCAGACCTGGTCAACGGTTTATGTCTAAGGGATTTGTGCACAGTTACAAAGTAAAGTTTACAAATTCAAAAAGAGAAAGGTGCGCTATAGTCACTTACCACAAGTCTGTAGTGGGAAGGATCTCTCAACCCGGAGGAGTATCCTTGAGTCAAGGAGTCCCTGCTCAAGGGGAGATCCCGGCGTGTAGCCCTCTGGGATGCAAGGAGAGCTCAATGGGCTCTCCGGCTGTCCCCCGTATTTATGGGATACAATGATTGACATATAGTCATTCTTTCAATTCAGAAATGACTGTTGGTTGGTGTGCACAGTTAGCCTTATTTCCCCATCAGGATAGGGCCATCAGGACTGTTATTAATGGTTAATGTCTGGGTGGGGGAAGAAATCAGAGAGGTAACTCCCAGGATCAGATAATGTGGTAGTTAACACCTGAATAGGGCTATGTGTGAGAAGTCAGGTTGAGCTGGGAAAGGAGCATATCCATCACAGAGCTAGATTAAAAAAAAATAGTCATACTTGGCGATAGAAACATGCGTTTTCCTCTTGACGCTCTTTGGGCAGTGGGTAAAGCCAACTGGCTCGTTGGCTTTAGTGCAGTCACTCCTGATTTAGGTGGGCGCAAATATGAGCATAACAAATGCCTCTTGACTTCTCCTCCTGTAACACAATATCTTCAGGTGCTGGGAGCACAGTCTGGTGTTTTCCCTGATTTCTCTTTTTCATCCCCAGTTCAGAGGAGCTCAGGAGGAGGAAGGAGGCCATGGTGTTGGGAGGCCATGGGACAGTGTCTTCCTGAAAATTTCCCAGTCAAAGCAAAAATCCACTTGTTCACCAGCCAGCCCCTATATCTACAGCATGAGATGGCTCAAACCCAAACCATCCAAAACCAGGATGGGGTTTTAGTAATCCAAAGATGAAGTAGCTAGTACAGATTTCTGCATCTCTTTGAAGGAAGCTGACTGGGTGAGCTCCTCCCTAAGTATCCACTCTCAAATAAGAGGAATTTAATATGTGTTTTCATGTGCCACTTAAAACCCAAGACAATTGGCAAGACCTCTTGGTTACAAAACTTCCCTGGAAAGCTTGAAATATGAGGTCCTCCTAAGCCTGTGTACTGCACTATGGATAATTGAATATTGACTTCATTTCAATAGACAAAGAGCCAATGATTGATCTGAAATTCATCAGTTTAACTGCATGGGTTATTGCTGCTTTTCCTTTGTGCAAGATGGAAAATGGCATTGAGCACTGATGTGTCATTTGCACACTTCCAAAGGGCGAGTTGTCCAAAGTTTTAAATCACTGTGGGCATAAGTGAATGGAATGTAAATGAGAAATACTAGGAAAAATGGAACTGCGGAAGAGTGTCTTATTGAATGTGTCCAAAAGCTTTGAGTTAGTGGTACCAGGCTGGCAGAGCAGGTTACAGGCAACCTGATAAAAGAGATGGAAAATCTGATGTTATAGATGTGTCCAAAAGAGGAGAAAGTGGAGTAATTGGTAGTTAATAGGGATTAGGTTCAGATATGTGCCAACCAATAAGAGATGCTAAAGGAAGCTGATGAATTTCCAGTGGCCAATGCTTATGTATGGAAATATATAGGAAGAAAGGTTGATATGGCCAAGGATGAAAACAATAATCTGATTGCTTGATGGATAAAGGATTTTTTCTGAGGCTAACCATTATGGGAATATATAGGAAAGGTTAATAAGGACAACTTGATGAAGGTAAAGAGATGTGGGGATATAGAGGGCACCTGTTGAAGATTAGGGAGTGCCCTTCTCCGGGATTGGTCACTGGCACTCCAGGATTGGTGGGAAGGATGCTGAAATACCCTGGACCCTGGGTTTGGAAGGCTTGTTGGGCTGCTCCTGCTCTCCACAGTTATGATCTCCATGGAGCAAGTAATGGAAGTGTGTGAGATCCAACCCTATGGCTTCCTATGAATAGTATAGATTGTGGAGCGGAGAAGTGATGGCATGATGAACATCAACAGATACTCCAGGTCTGTATCTGGACTAAAATATAAACTGTGGAAAATGATGATGAGGAAACTCAGCAGGATTCATATAGGAGTCAAGTTCCTTATTTTATACAGTGTAAATAACATGAGATCTGCATGAGGAAAAAAATCTTTTGCTAGTGGGCAGGAATTGACCCTTGGTTGCCCTTTTTTTTCCAGTTGACAAGAGCTTTCCCTACATAAATGTGTCTTGGGTTGGTCAACTGGGATTTCCTTCTTCCTTTGAAGAAGGACAGCTGTCACTGGAGAGATTTCAGATTACTGAACGAATCTATGTTTTTTTCTGCTGTTTACATCTTGTTACCACAGTGGCTGAATTTTTATGAATTGTTTGTAGAATAACACAAACCCCAAAGCTGATTGCTCATGTCAGAATTGGAATCACATTTGAAAAGTGAAAATCACAATAATTCATAAACACCTGAAAAGTTTCTGTAGATTGTGTTCTTTTAATAAATAAAATGGCCACATTTATATATTAAGAAAATACTTAAAAACAAGAAAACTTTCCCTGAGGAAGGTTAAAAGCCTTTCACACTCTCACTCCCAAGGGAAAGGGCAAAGGGAGCTTTTGCTGGGAGATGTAGTCCAACATTATGCAGAGAAGCTTAAAAGTGCCCCTCTAACTTGAGATACAAGTGGAGGGAAATGTCAGAACTAGTCAGAGTAATGCATGAGAATTTCTGATATAAGAAAGGATGGTTGAGCTTGAACCATTTATTTTCTATGAAAAGACCTCTGCTCAGGCCATAAAAGCTCATTGCAATTTCCATCTTCCATCATTCCCCATTGGGATCCTGCTGGCTCTCCTGTGTGCCATGGAGACAGCTCAGCAGTTTGGGGTATGTTGGTAGGCTTCATTGCATATGTGCATTGAAATATAGCTTGTTTCCCACCCAAAAGGGGGCTATGGCATGACAGTGGCAATAGGGATCTCCTATGGGAGACCCTGATGTTGCTTACTCCAGTGTGGTTGGGATTTGTACTGTAACAGATCCCAACCTGAGTTCAACTTGCCCACACTGAAAATATTTATGGATGGAGCTGGTTCTGGGTGCTCTTCAGGCTGTTTCTCAGATGAGGGAACTCAAGTATGTGTATTGTAGCTGTCATGGAGCTGCTGCTAACCAAAGGGGAGAAACAGAAAACCTCAAGGTCTTTCTTTAATTCTTCTGTAGGTCCTGATATATTGAAGTGGAACATGGAAAGGTAACACATGCCTAGATGGTGAAGCTTTATGCCATGAATTTTGTACCGGAGAAGGACATCTGAAGGAGAAAAAGGAGCCTGGGACCACAGGGCAGGTCAAGGATGTGATAAACAGGTTGTAATTCGCAAGATAAACAAAGTGATAAGGATACTTAAGCTGGTGCCGGGTTGTAATTTGCAAGTGACCAGGATAGTTAAGTTGGTACCAGGTTGTAATTTGCAAGTGACAAGGATACTTAGGCT
>JAUBNY010048494.1:0-10359 GCA_032275445.1 Crypturellus soui
TCACTCAAGCTCCACCTGAATGTAAAGAAAAGTATAAAAGGTGAACTCAGGAGGAAAAAGAGGAAGGAAGAATCCATCGTAACTCTTGGGTCAGTTGACGGGCTGATTCCCCTCTCCTCCCCTCAGGTCGCGACGCTGCCTGAGGAGACTTGAGACAGAACCCTCTCCCATCTTCTGCGGTGAGTGATGACCGCAAATTTTTACACCCGAGCTAGCTAAAACCCCCACACTGTAGTAGAGAATTGCCTGTACGGACATCTGAAACCTGCTTCGTAAATGTTGCATTTGAATAAATCCTGCTGTTTGTGAACTTGACTACTTGTTTGGGGGGGGCAATCGGACCTACAGTTGACAGACTGTTTGTGAATCCGAAACTGCCAGAATCAAGTTTATAGTTGATCACACTATTTGGGAACTCGATTCGCTCCTAGGAAGGCGATCGGACCGACGGTCCACAGACCATTTGTGAATCCGATACTGATTTGATATCTCCTACCCTCCCACCACCACCACCGCAGCTTTCAAACTGCAACATTTTCACAATACTTTATATTGACAACTGCATAACGTTTGTTCATGTTCCATATATGATAATGACATAGGGCAAGAGTTTCAATAGATGTTTACCAATGAAACTGCACACACTGGTTTATTCATAGCAATGTAACAACACGCTCACATCATTCAGGTCTATGTGGATTAGGATAAACAATTATTTATCTGTTGCTCAGACGTACCCAGAGTCTTGTGGTCTGGTAAATAAGGTGGTGACTAGCACCTCTGAAAACTGCTAGATCATGAAACACCCCCAACCCACATCCTTTATGATTATTACTTCAAGGCAATTATGGCTCTTTCAGACTCCTATGCCATAAAGCTGCAAGGATTGCTTGCAGAACTAAAAGACTGGCTCAACTTGGTATCCCATTACACTAGCATGGTCAAAACACACTACTTTCTGAAGATGGAGATACAAAAGCTAGCCTCAGTTCCAGCTGTTTTTGCATCCTCAGGCCAATAAAGCCCTAACTACAGTGGTGCAAGGGACAACATGAAACAAGAGAGCGGATCAAATTGACCTCTGGATCCACAATAGAATATCTTTAACTTCTCTACTACTATTCCACAACCTCCCTGTAATCAGGAACAGCAAATAAAACAGTAAATGCAGTGTGAAATGACAAGAAAAGACACTTTTCTTTCTTTTTAACCTATGATGGTTTCAGTTTTAGGGTATAGGATAAATAAAAGCTTAAATATAACATTTAGTCCTGGGCATCCTTAGCATTAGAAAGGTGCCAGTGCCAGTAAACTGGAGGTAGTTCAAGCATCACTGAGAAATCAATTGTCAATCTGACAGAACAGGCCAGTGTGGAAAAAAAACTTGAAAGATGTTCAGACAGCTGGTTAAATGTAGCATGGCAAATCAGTGAGCAAGTGTGGTAGAAAATACAATGATGTGGAGGAGACATGTTTTATCGAGTGCAAATATGAAGATGGATATCATATTTGTATGATGGCCCAAGGGAAAATGGCAAGCCATATTTAGGTGAAATTAGAGGAAAAAGTGGATCCAGGATGAAAATCAGAAACTGTGAACCCCATTAAACAGTGAATTAGTCTCCTGGGGAACTGGTAGAACATTAATCGCATAGTCATTTTAAAACAGTCTGGAAAAAGAGCTTAAGTAAAATTTATGGAACAATTTTGCATTGGCAATGATACTAACTAATATGTTTTCCATTACTAGTTTCAAAGTCGTTAGGAATGGGTAAAATGTTACTGTCTTTCTCACTAGTTGCTCGGAGGAGAAAGTTGTGGTTTGAATATGACACTGATGACTCTCAATGCTCAATGTTACTCAGAAAAAAAAACTATATCCCTTGTACTATAACTCAAGAGCATGCAGAACAATAGCAGCAGGGAATTGGAGTTCAAGAGTTTTTTATGCATTTGAAGTGTCACCATCAGTTAAGATGTGAAGCAGTTCTGCCACCAACTTCTCATGAATTTTAGCTGCTCCTGAATGTTGCGAGCTCTGATTTACTCTTCATGACAGAATGCAATAGAAAGCATACTGCACTACTTTTTTTTTCTTCGAACACAATTAGTAACCAGTCCATCTAATTGGGAATAATTTCTAAATATAAGTGCTGTTCTTTGAGCCAAAAAACAGCTACTAAATGCATGGCTGATGACAGAATACTATGCCATATCCAAATGATCATACTTGAATTTAGTCTGACAAATATTTCTATATAAATGGAACAAACATTAGAACAGACATAGATAATTTTAGTATATTATCCTAACATGTAGTTAGAGTTTAAGTATTATTTTAATTTGAAAAGATACATTTAAAAAAAATCCCTTCACTAGTCATAATTAGATCCTTGTCTTCCCATAAAACTAATTATATGTCAGATGAAAAACCAGCTTAGGAAGCCCGTGTAATTTTTGGAAAGATAGAGATAAATCTATTCTCGGCTCTGCTACTGTGACTTTGGAAGTGCCTTTCAGCAAGAGAAAAATGTACATGCTTTTAAAAGGCGTTCAGTAATTACAAAGTGTTCAGACACTCTTTTACCTTTCATATATGCTGAACCTGTAGATCTCCCACAAAACACAGTGGGAACCTTTTGCAGTTTTGAAAAATGAAGTTTTACAGTCCAGATTTAAAACATAATTAGGCAACAAAATTTGTACAGCACTGGGAGTTAGACACTTGACCTAAAAATCTCATCAGGACATATCCACCATTTGGGATGACTGAGTGTACTCACAAAGGTATAAAAAAGTTTGATTTATCATGGATTTCCATAGGAGTTTAGGGATCTTAAAATGGAGTTGGTTACCTAAGCACTTTTTCGTAGGCTAGCATGTAAATACCTTTGGAGAATTAGCCAAATGAAACTCAAGCTAAGGCACTCAAAATTGGTACATGCTTTTCAAAACACACAAATCAGAGCCCCATGGGAGTTAATAGCCAGAATTCTCACTGACTTCAAAAAAAGGAGAAGGTTTCCCTTTATCTCACACTCTACATCAACAAATCTGCAATAATACAATGTAAGAGATTATATATTCCCTTTACCCCTTCCTTACTCATTCTGTTTGCACAGTATAACACCAAAACTTGGAAAGCATCCTGAAGACAGGAAATGTCTCATAAGTGTTAAATTTTATAATCAGACATGATTGTGAAATGCTTTTATTATGATCCATTTCCCATAAGTCTAGAGAATGAGAATTAACATGTCCAGAAAATTTCAGTCTTCTACCAATGTGAAATTAAAAACAGTGAGCCATTTACTAATACAAAACTCTTAATTTGAAGATATGCTCAAAGTACTTAATCCACAGAAATGAATGCTGACTAAAGTAAGAAATGTGATAGTATAATGAGAAAAAAAAGTCTATAAAATAAAATAAAATAAATATATAAAAAAAATTAAACAACATGGAATAGCTCCCTTCTTAATGCTTTACTGGCAGCACATGTACTTTCAATAACATAAAGAATTGTTCTGCCAGCACTGCCATTTACTATAAAGTATCAGTGGAAGTAGTAAAGCAGCTGCAAGTGCTTGTCACCCTGTTAACTGAGGCCATTTTACTGAAGAACCTAAATATAGAGATTTAGAAGTCTGATTCAGACATCTACATCTGAAAATCTGGGCCAGTTTTATTGAGCTCCGAACTGTTTTCTCAAGCATGTCGGCAACACAGAAATACACACGGCAGTGGTAAGTGAACTGCAAATAATCTGAACTAGACAAGGTTAAAACAATGTAAACACCAGCAGTTGAGAGTACTTTTTTAGTTTGAGGATCAGGGTGTAGGAGGTTTCCTCAGGAAGTAGTTTACATAGGGAAAACTTCAGGGAATATTTGCCTAGGTGGGTGGGTGCACTGCATTTTAATGTCTTCAAAAAAAAAAAAAAAACCTTGAAAAACCTGCCAGCAGATATGGGCCAAAATGCCCATGTGTTTACATAGTTATCACCAGAAACTTGGGTTTCTGGCCCATGGGACGTGGCCCATGGGAGCACCTCAATTGAACATACAGACGTTCCCCACTGCCGAGGTGAGCACTGCTTCTGCAGAGCGCAAAACTAGACCCACAGCGGCACAGGAACTCAGGCTCATTCCCTTTTGAAAGGTCACCCACCCTCTAATAATGGTGTTATTAAGCCCAAGAGAAGTGGGATGGATAACTGTTCAAAATTACTGCCTGGGGTGAAATGGAACTGAAAAGCAGCGTCACTTATTTGCATCCAAGAAATTAGAGAAAAAATAGCAGTCTCTTTTCACACTGCGACATATATAGCAGAGGCTTGAAAAATATAGCAGTATTTGACTGCTTAACAAAATACGTACAGTGATATATTAAGGCTCAGAAGTTATTAATGTGGCAGAATTCATAATCTATTATTAATCAAAAACACATTTGAAAAGCTTCAATGTATTTTTACTCTGTATGGGTGACTTTGCCACCTCCTGGGACACACTAAATGTTCTCAACTCCTATTGAGACCTCTATGGGTCCAGGATAGGACCCAGAACACTTAAAGGACAATGCAATCTAAATGACACAATCAGATCGAGCAGCATTAATTAACAACATTTAACAAGAACGTGGTTAGCAATGTTAAATATAATCAAATTTCAAGGATTTTTTTTGTTTTTACTCAACAACTTTGCACTGACTAATTCAGTTCCACCATTAGTCAACAGCAGATGAGCTGATAGAGACAGAAATAAGCCTGTCTCCCTCCCCAATTTCTCCAGCTGCTGAAGCACCAGTAGGCATTTTCTCCTCCTCAGTGGCATTTTCTCTCAGTCTCAGCCCTGGGGAAACATTATCAAGAGTGCTGGGACACAGCTTTGGTGGGGAGCCAAGAGACATAGGTCCTGTTTTATAGGTGGGGAACAAACACCCAGGACACTGCAAAGTTTCAATACAGTCAGGCAAGAGACCATCATAAGCATCAGCTGAAATACTAACCTTTCTCCTTCAAAATACATTAATACTGGCAAACCCTCAACCATCCTCAAGATACCAGTTGCACTGACCGATTCACTGATTCCTGCTGAATACAGATATTTTATCTTCAAAGGAAGGTTAAGAGTTGACTGAGTTTTGGACACCCTTTTCAAGTCATGACCTATGCAAGTATACGAGCAACTATTATACTTACTATCTGCCTAATTTAGCCTAATCGAACTATGAATATATTGTGCAATAAAATGAAATTACACCTAATACAGACAACATTTCTCTGTTCTTCTTTGCAAACTGAAAACCCTTCCAAATTTTCTGTTAAGATAGAGTAGAATGGTTTACATGAAGGCATGCATTTTCAATAAAATTAAAATTTTTGGTTTTATTTTTAGAACATCATCTGTATATTTCTTAATAAAAATTCTACCAAACATAGTCCTAGCTGTTGACTGATTGCCACTGGTCTGTAGACCAAGGGGATTTTACTGAGCACACATTCATTAAAGTGATTGCAAATAGAGGCAATGAGTAACAATCAGTTTGATTTTTACAAGCTTGAAAATTTTACTACCATTATTGCCAGTAAGTAATATCATCAGCAATGGAAACAGGGGGCCCTTCCACTGGGAATAAGAGAATTATTATTAGGATACTGTGTTTATACAAGAGTTTACTGAGCATGAACATTCTTGCATGGTACTACTGATTCCATCATGGCCATAAGCTTTATGCAGTGGTAAAGCAAACACAGACCTTGCAGATACAACAGTGCTATAAAATTAAGGAAATTGAAAGAAAAATCATATAGTTACTTCCTTAAACAAATCCTCTGCACATAGACTTTTAAAAAAAGATCTTTGCAATATGGATCACACTGAAATATGAGAAGTGTTTTTGCAAAATATTCTTCACATCAATTAAAAATCTTAGCTTTGATAAGAATTTAATATTAAGATTCAGCCACAAAGAATAATTAATTGCCCCTCACCTTCTGTGAATTCATCAGAGCAGTCAAACTTACTGAATATCAGTGTAATGCACACTACATCTTTCTAACATAAAAAGAAATTGCCTCCCAAAACAATGATCTGAAAGAAGTGAAATTATAGAGAAATAACAATTTTAATAAATAGACTATAGAGAATACAGAGGTAAAAAATGAAATATAGGTTTTAGATTTAGAATATCGATTTAGAAAATATAAATAAAATATTGCTGCTCTGTGGGGATTGTAGCCGTATCGTCAACAAGACATGTCGTACGTGACAGAAACAGAGACAGGGAATGGCGGACAGAATATCTCGCGATGTCACGGAAAGGGCAGGGGCTTAGCCGTGTTAGGGCAGAAGGTAATATCGGGGAACCTGATTGGTGTATAAGACAACTTCCGCATTGGTGCAAAATATAAAAACCAGCAGCATCTCTCAATAAACGTCATTTGGCATATCACCTTATAGGTGCGAGTGCTTCTTGAACCCAAGGTGGATGGCCTCTGTATTCCCTCTAGAACCACGGGCAACCACCATGGGTTGAGACAAACCTGACATTGCTCCTGTTGGAACAACTACTAAGTAAGGGTGAAATGCAACTCAATTCCATTAGAGGTGATGTGGAGGCCTGCTTCAAGGCAGTAGTACAGGATGCCTTGTTAGTAGATAACCAACCTCAAGGATGTCAGTGCAGGTGTTCTTCAGCAAACAAGGAGCAAAAGCAACTGTATGACTGCTGCAGGACCGAGAAGCTGACTGGAAAGTCTTGATGCTCTCCCTTAGATTATTGACTTATTCAGTAACTGTGCTTCGCATGCTTCTAGGCAAATAAGGTATTGTATCCGAGACAGCACGGTATATAAGCTTTATCTGATGCTCAATAAAATGTCTTTGGTTCATTATACCGGACGCTCTGCTCTCAATACGCCACAAATGGGGCCCGAACAGGAACTGAAAAGGCAACAGACGCACTTGCCATGTGGTGGCGTAACTCAGCTGAACAAGGGCTGAAAGGCAGCTGGCGTGCGCACAATTACCTTACTGCTGGACAGAAGGTAAGCAGCCGAGGACGATAGGGAATTACATGACTCAAGAGCAGAAAAAAATGTAGTAGAAATGCTTAAATATATATTGCATAAGGAGAGGAGAATTTTAGAAGAAACAGACTTGAAATGCGTATTAATTTGGGTTCTAGATCATGTGCCACAATTAAATACCCACACCATTTATGAGCCTCAGATGTGAGAAAAGAGTGGGGCTCCACTTGTGGTATAAAGCGACCACTCCAAGTCTATATATGCCCAGATTTGGACCTTACTGGATCTGCCTCGTCAACTGAGAGTTGATGATGATCAGAATCCATTTGGACAGTGGAAGGGGGGTTGGCCGTGGCTACAGAAACTGTTATTAGGGCTATTATTTCTATTTGCAATATTCGTCTGTATTATATGCTGTATAATTGTGTAATGATGCTGACACGAGGTATGATTGAAACTGCTATGAAAACGTTATCATCTGTTCAGGTCCTTCACTACAATAGATTGACCTCTACAGATCACAGGGTGGCATGTATAGGAGGTGGAAATTTGTATGATCTGTAAGGTCATAAAACTATTGTGTGAAACAGAATCCAGACCTTGAGAAAGAAGACATCTGCCCACCTGGGCTGAGCGATAAGGAACATGGAGGCAGATGCACAGCCAGGTTCACAGCCGACCTCCAAAACCAGTTGGAAGCGGCTGCTCGACTGGGCTTGTAGCAAACTTAACCACAGACGTCCTCTAAACCAGTTTGAAGGTCAAACACCCGAGAAATAGGAAGAAGAGGAGGAAGGCAGTACCCTCAGACTAAGGGCTGGGACCCCCTACTGGTATGCGTGCCTGCGCACCCAGGAGGGAAGGTTATGTGACTGAAGGAGGAGTTTGTCCACCCCCGGCCTGCCTGCTGACATGTACTGGCCCTACGTGACAGGATGCACTGGGCATAAAAAAAAAAACAGTGAGGAGAGAGGGGGGGCGATACTCCTAACAACAAGGCCTACGTTATCTCCGTGGGGACGCCCGACAAGTTATGAGCCTGTCAGCAACCCTCTAATCTGCCAACTCGAGAGGATGTTCGGTCTCAGTATTCTGCTGGCAAGTATTACCTCGTGAGCAACTATCCGTACTTTGCTTCTTTAATGTGTTTTCACCTGAATAAAAGCTCGACGTAGAGTGGATCAGATGTTCTGGGGGAGAAGGAGGATTGGGAGCCGCATTCTGACTTGTATCCTTGGAAAGAGACTAAGGAACTAGTTCAGCATAGGAAACAAGAATGAAGCAATGGCCAAGCTCCAGTGGGAAGGGCACAGAAGGACTGGCGACCTCCTGTAGAGTTTCAAATATTTTGGAAAAAAAACGGTCCTCACAAATTGTGAAAGCCTTAATTGATAATGGAGCAGAGGCCTCCTTAATATATGGAAATCCCAAGAAATTCAAAGGACAACCTGTAATTATTACTGGTTTGGCAGGAAGGAGAAAAATTGAAGCTGTGCAAACACAAATAGAAATGAAAACAGGGAACCTCCCAAAATGATTGTATTCACTTATGATTGTTCCTGTCCCTGAATATATAATTGGAATTGATATTTTAAAGGGACTGACTTTGAATCTTTCAGATTTGCTTTGATACCAAGGAGGGTGTGTGCCATTTTGAGATCAATCCACAGAGTAATAATAAAACCGCATTAGCTTATGTAGGGAAAGGATGTGTGTGTTTTAGAACAATGTGTAAATACGTGCTAAGTAATGAAATCTATCACCAGACTGTGTTTAATGACTCTAATACATGTGTTTGCAATGTAGTTATTATTATTAGAGGCTGAGATTTTGTGTATAAGCCACCTGTGTTTACCAGTCAATTGTTAATTAGAAACTATACTCTATATCATGGCATAAACCCGATCCCAATCGGTATGGGTTTGTTGCTTGTAAAAAGAGATGTTAGACGGTGCAAAGTTACAGCAGCTGCTAGAAGATGCTAAGACAGTGGCTAAAAGGTCTTAATAACTGTGCATCATGATAGCAACTGGCTACTGGATGAGGCAGGGGAGACACTACCTTGATGACCATATGAAAAGCCTAAGCCCCTCCTACCATAGTCAAGGGCAAGACTGGGTTGGCCTCTGTGTTTGCCACCAAGAAGAACCTTAAGCTCTGCTGTTGGCTGCAATCCATCAGGCGTTGAGCGGTGGGGACACATGCCATGCCAGACCTTGATGTGAGCGATGGCCACCTCTCTCTCAGGGCCATCTAGGAGGCAAGAGTAGGCCAAGCAGCCTCCTGTTGACATGAGTGACAGCATAAGTAACTGGTGATTGAACATCTCATCCCCAAATCATCAGAAGAAGATGCTGCTCTTGTGTGATTTAAGACTCCTTAAGAAGAGTAGAAAGGGCCTAAGGAAAGCCAAGGACTGTGTCTCTGCAAGGAAAGAGAAACGAATTTAACATCATCTTGATCATGAAACCCGGGCAAGAAAATGGGAACATGTCCCCGCACTGAAATGTTATTTGCGAGAATAACTAGTTGGTAAAAAAATCATACAAAGTGCATTGTTGACTGCTTAGCCATGGTGTAAGATTTTGTCTTGCAGAACCTGCACGGCTGAATTTACCTGTTTACCGCCACTATTTTTTAGTGTGAAAATTATTTTAGTATGGAAATTCTTTAAACCACCACTGTTTACCGCCATTATTTTGCAGTGTGGAATGGCCCCCTGAGGGGTCCTTCGACCCTGAAATAGTTCAAAAAGTTTTCTTTCCATGGAATGACATTTTAAAGGACCCCCCCATTGGGTTACAGATGCGCACGGTGAAATGTGGAAACGAGTGCAAAATGTTAGCAACAAAAATGGGACAAAATGAGCCCCCTCCATTCCATCAGCACCTAAATTACCTGTCCTGCAAGAGCCGCCAGAGGATCCAATTTTATCACTTTATAGTCCCCGAGAGCCACCAAGCCCCCTTGTGTCACCAAATCAACATGGGATCCTGGCTCAGGATCCCTTGTCCCCATCTCATACTAGAGGAGGTCAGGTTTATGGCCCACAGAGAACTAGGGCGGCCTTTTCCCCAGACTCCACTGGCCCTCCTCCTCTTACCAATGCTACCACTCAGACAGGTTCCTGGAGGAAGCGGGAGTGCATACATGTATGCACCCTTCTCCACCATGGACCTGTATAATTTCCATTTCGCAAGACCCTGGGAGCATGATATTCCTTTTCAAATTTATGTATAGTTACCAGCCAGTGTGGGATGATTGTCAGCAGCTCCTCCATGCATTATTTACATTAGAAGAAAGGGAGAGAATTTTAAGGGGAGCTAGAG
>JAUBNY010048495.1:0-10349 GCA_032275445.1 Crypturellus soui
CTCGCAGCTACTCCTCTGTGAGTTACAAGAGGGAGCCTCGCCTCTTGGGGGTGGTAAGGGAATCCGGCGCCACAGTGTGGAGGACGGAAAAACATCACGCAGTCCGCGGACGCCTCGCTGGTACGGCCAGCGACGGGCGTCTTCAGTTGTAGGGAAAATGGAGGAATATTTGATAAAATGTATTTATTTTTCAGTTCAAATCAGGAAAGAGAGAAAGTAAGTTCTGAGGATTCTACACAAATGGATTATTTAGCTCCTAAAATTAAAAATAAGGGAAAGCACTCACAGGAGGAAGAGGACGATTTTGGAGTCTGTCTCCCATGACATCCTCAGAGGTAAGCTCAGGAAGTTCTAGTTACGTGAGTGGACAGTGCCATGAACTGAGAACTGGCTGAATGTCAGAGCTCAGAGGGTTGTGATCAGTGGTGCAGTATAGTTGGGAGCCTGTAGCTAGCAGTGTCCCCCAGGGGTCAGTACCGAATCTAGTCTTGTTACACTTATTCCTCAGTCGCCTGAATGAAGGGACAGAGTGCACCCTCAGAAAGTTTGATTATGATACAAAACTGGGACGAGTGGCTGAGACACCAGAGGGCTGTGCTGCCATTCAGAGAAACCTGGATAGGCTGGAGAAATGGGCAGTAGGAACCTCGTGAAGTTCAAGAAAGGCAAGTACAGGGTCCTGCACTACTGCACCATGTACCAGTACAGGCTGGGGTTTATCTGCTGGAAAGCAGCTATGTGGAAAAGGACCAGGGAGCCCTGGTAGACTACAAGGTGACCATGAGCCAACAATGTGGCCTTGTGGCCAAGAAGATCAATCGCATCCTGCAGTATATTAGGAAGAGAGTTGCCAGCAGGTTGAGGGAGGGGATCCTCTGCCTCTACCCAGCCCTGGTGAGGTCACACCTATGTCCAGTTCTGGGCTCCCCAGTGCAAGAGGGACATGGAACTGCTACTAGAGAGAGTCTAGTGTAGAGCTACAAAGATGGTCAGGGGACTGGAACGACTGCCCAGAGAGGCTGAGAGAGCTGGGCCTGTTTAGTTTGGAGAAGGGAAGGCAGAGAGGGGATCTTATCAGTGTGTGCAAATATCTTGAGGGAGGCTGTCAGGAGGATGGGGCCAGAGTCTTTTCAGTGGTGGCCAGCAATAGGACAAGAAGCAACGGACACAAACATTGGAAGTTCCACCTGTATATGAGGAAAAACATCTTGACTGTGAGGGTGACAGAGCACTGGCACAGGTTGCCCCGAGAGGTTGTGGAGTCTCCTTCCCTGGTGATATTCAAAAGCTGTCTGGATGTGATCCTGTGCAACGTGCTCTAGGTGACCCTGCTTGTGTGGGGGCTTTTGACCAGATGATCTCCAGGTATCCCTTCCAACCTCAATCATTCTTGTGATTTTTGTAAGTCTGCATGAATGTAAATGATGCAAACAGAGAAACTGGGGCTCAGCATGATCTTAATTGGCATATGAATTAAAATCTCAGTAAAAATATGTGTTTATTTCCAGTAAAATTGTTCCTACTTTCAAACAGGTAAAATATTTACACTGGACATGTAGACCAACTTCGGTTTCCAAAAATGTAGGAAAAGCATTACAAATTAATCTTTACATAACCTTTCTACATGAGCAGTCTCAATTTCAGAGCGAATGAAAGACAGAAGGGTTAAAAATGAGGATCAGAACTGGAAAGAAGAGATGGAAGTGCTAGACTTTAGCACTTCAACAATCTTTCCCCTAAACAGTTGTCTTATACCACAAGTGCATACTAAGGTGCAACAGATATAAGGGTCCCTTTTCTAACATACAGATATTAGTTTCTTAAGTATAGAAATACTTGCAAAAAAAAATCCAAAGCAAAACAGTTTAGCCTTATTGCAAATGGGGTCTGCAATGATGATGCATATGCCAAAAAATGTCAGCACTATCCCCTAATTTTTCCCCACTTTAATTTAATTCTAATTTGCAAGGAGGGAAAATATAAGCTGTGACACAAAGATTTATAGATACCAAAAGAGTAATGAAACACTCATTATATGGTGTTAGAAATTCATACTAGGGCCAACAGTAAGAACTGGAGTGAGAAAAAGCATTATCATCATACAGCTTCCTAATGGTTTATTTTTTATATAACCTTGGGAAGTTAATTATCTAGACAAGTGTGGGGTTTTTTTTTATGTCTGATATCTGTTTTGTTTTGGAATTCAAAAAATTAAACTTCTAAACTCAAAGCTAGCAGAAAAAAACTTGTGGAACTAAAAATATATTCTTAAAACTGTTCTAGTGCCTCTGTACTTTGAAGAATAATACAGCATTTTATCAAGAGGAAGGGGAAAACGGTACTAGCTAAAGCAAAGAATGGTATGAGAAAAACAGGTGAGTGGTGTAGCTATTTCTGCTTGCTATTAGTGACGGCACTTTGAGAAGGGAGTGAGGCACACATGAGGCAGAAGGATGAGATTCAGACACTGAAGGAACGAGTAGCTGATTATAAAGAAGGGATAATGTGTTTGCAATAGGCTGCTCAGAGTGCTGAAGCTAAGAATGCTCAGCAGGCTCAGAAGCTAGTCCAATCAACAGTGGTGATGGCTGCACAAAAGGCAGAACGCATTCAGAGGAAAAAGAATGAAGGGAAACAGGACTTGGAAGATTTGATAGCAGTTCAGAGTGAGGATTGTGATCTGGAAACATAGTACAGAGTCATCTGGGAATCAAACAAGCACAAGGATTTAGAATGCATTTGTTCAGACCCAAATGATATCCCAGGGTCTGCAAGGTCCATCTCATGGTGTATCTAAAAGCTATAATTAAAAGAAAGACATTTAAAATGTGTAGCTAAAAGATACCACAGTAACAGTTACTAGTGGATACCAGGAGTCAAGTTTTTGTTTCTGTTTTTGCAGGTATAACAGAGACATCAAAATGACCACCTCCTGGGTGATACTGTTTGGCTTCATGGGGGGATATATATTGCTGAATAATTCAACACAACTGGATGGAATAATGCAACCTTCTTTGAACAATTGAAACAACATTGTAAAATGGTAACAGCCAAGGGGTGGAGCATTTTGGCATATTCACATGGCCCTCCGCTTGGCAAAACAACATGAATAACAACAGCGGATAAAATGGGAATGTGCATGTGTATGGGACACCTGTAACTGACTAAGAGGGCTTTTGCCCTAAAATGATCAGGTTAAAGAGAAAGATGACAGACGGACTAAACAGTAACCTGGGAATTAATGAGCAAGACACTTTTGAAACAAGGGATTCAGCCTGAAAAGAATAGCAGCAGCATGGAAATTTGAAACGGGGGAGGAGAGCCTTTTTTGGTAGACAAAAACTGGATTTGGCACAACCAGAAATGGCCCTACTGGCATCGACATCACAGCCTCCACCAAGACCTGGCAGAGCAGCCTCCTCCCTGTAGGATGCTGTGAGTAGTCTGCCTCCAACTAGTGGGCTGGCAGTAATGGGTGCACCAAGTAGGCACCCACCCCTTGGGGGTGCATAGGTGACCACATGGGGAGCTTTCTCACTGGCATGTGGATCAGCAGTTTCTAGGGATCACAGAACCACAGAATGGTTGAGGTTGGAATGGACCTCTAGAGATCATCTAGTTCAATCCCCCTGCTCAAGCAGGGACACCTAGAGGATGGGGCACAGGGTCACATCCAGGCGGGTTGGGAAGATCTCCAGAGAAGGAGACTCCACAACCTCTCTGGGCAGCCTGTTCCAGGACTCTGTCATCCTCAAAGGAAAGAAGTTCTTCTTCATATGGAGATGGAACTTCCTGTGTTTTAATTTGTACCCATTACCCCTCGTCCTGTCACTGGCCACCACCAAGAAGAGTTTGGCCCCATCCTCCCTACAGTCTCCCCTCAGGTACTTATGCATACTGATCAGATCCCCTCTCAATGCTGATCAGATCCCCTCTCAATCTTCTCTTCTCCAGACTAAACAGGCCCAGCTCGCTTAGTCTTTCCTCGTATGATAGATGCTCCAGTCCCTTAATCATTGTCGCTCTACACTGGACCCTCTCTAGAAGTTCCACGTCCCTCTTGTACTGGGGAGCCCAGAATTGCACCCAATACTCCAGGTGCGGTCTCACCAGAGCTGAGCAGAGGGGGAGGATCACCTCCCTCGCCCTGCTGGCAACCCTCCTCCTGATGCAGGCCAGGATCCCATTGGCCTTCTTGGCCACGAGGACACATTGATGGCTCATGGTTCTTGCCAACCAGGACTCCCAGATCCCTCTCCATGGAGCTGCTTTCCAGCAGGTCAACCCCTAATCTGTACTGGTGCCTGGGGTTATTCCTCCCCAGGTGCAGGCCCCTGCACTTGTCCTTGTTGAACCTCAGGAGGTTCCTCTCTGCCCAACTTTCCATCCTGTCTAGGTCGCTCTGAATGGCAGCGCAGCCCTCAGGAGTGTCGGCCACTCCTCCCAGTTTGGTGCCATCTGCAAACTTGCTGAGAGTGCACTCTGTCCCCTCGTCCAAGTCACTGATGAACAAGTTGAAGAGCACCGGGCCCAGTACTGACCCCTGGGGGACATCACTGGCCACAGGCCTCCAACTAGGCTTGGTAACATTTATCTGCCTGACCATGAGTATTGATGGATCTTGTTTTACCCTGGGCCTGGCGACCCCTGGCCCCATTTATCATGACTCTCTGAGCTCTGCCATCCAGCCAGTTCTCAATCCACCCCAACGTCTGCTCATCTAACTCACACTTCCTGAGCTTCCCCACAAGGATGTTATGGGAGAGGGTGTCAAAACCCTTGTTGAAGTCAAGGTAGACAATATCCACTGCTCTTCCCTCATCCAGCCAGCCTGTCATCCCATTGTAGAAGGCTATCAGGTTGGTAAAAGACAACTTCTCCTTGGTGTATTCGTGCTGACTACTCCTGATCACCTTCTTTTCCTTGACACGCCTAGAGATGGTCTCCAGGATGAACTGCTTCATCACCTTTCTAGGGATGGAGGTGAGGTTTATTGGCCTGTAGTTTCCCTACTCCTCCCTCTTGACCTTTTTGAAGACTGCAGTGATGTTGGTTTCTTCCAGTCCTCAGGCACCTCCCCTGCTCTCCATGACCTCTCAAAGATGATGGAGAGTGGCTGAGCAATAAATCCCGCCAGTTCCCTGAGCACTCTTGGGTGCATCCCATCCGGGCCCATAGATTTATGCGTGTCCAGTTTGCCTAAATAATCTCTAACCCAATCCTCCTCGACCAGTAGAAAGTCTTCCTCTCTCCCATTTTTCTCTGTTGTCTCTGGGTTCTGTAGTTCATGGGAACTAGTCTTAGCAGAACTAGCAGATCAGCATCGGTGTACCTATAGCCAGAGTACCTGCAGCTCCCACAAGGGGTGTGCTTGTAAACCATTCCTCCTGTGGGATATATATGGGAGGGGGGGATTAGCTTCAGATTAGTTATAGAAGAGTTTTAGAACTATGTACATTTTTTATTAACATTTTGTGAGTAACTATTATTGTGATTTTTCTGTTTTATTGCTGATATGGATCCTGAATGTAGAGTTCACTGATTTCCAGTTAATTGCATTACATCAGTAAACTGTCTGATTTGTTTTAAACAATGTGATTTGAGCAGTTTTTCCCTGTGGCAGGTGGATTTTACTTTACAAAAGTGTTTCTTGTCTCCTTCCTTGACTGAATTTAGCCCAGTTATAAGACTGACGGGAAAAAAAAAAATCTAATTCTGTGCATGTTAAAATGAGATTAACAACTAAAATGTAAAACTTATGTTCTCAGCAGGTACACTCAAATAGTTCTTAACTTCTCATGCTGGTCAAACAGGGTAGAAGTCATACCAGTAAAGGAAACTAAGTAAGCTTCTGCTACTTAAGGCTCCACAATAAAGCTTGATTTTCCTTATAATAGATCAGGTCCAAACAAAGAAAAATAACATGAAGCTTGTCTACAATAACTCATTGTATGTATATGTGCAAGGAGGCAAGATTATAGTTTCACAGATATCTTTAACTCTGGTGGTCTTGACTTTGAAATTGTAATGGTAACATTGTGCACTTGCTTGTAATAGAAATAACTGCTCTATCAGTAGTAATAACATCAAAACTAGAAATACTAACCAGTTTTGTCATGCAAACCTCAGAGTACGTGCTGCGCAGTCCCCTCATAATCTTCTGTAGAGAGAAGGTGATAAGCAAAATGGAAATCCCCCTCAATGCCTCTGCAACTATTTCATTGAGTGGTTTCTGAACATTGATTATATAAAACTGCAAATCAGCTTATAAGGAGAAGACTTGGAATGAAGAACTATTTAAAAATATATTAAAAAGAAACCTAACTTCATAGGATTGGGAACAATTGTGTAACAAGAAAACTGGAAGGGATTTTCCATATCCTTTATTCTAGGATCCTAGTATTGTAAATAATCCCATCACATTAATTTCTTTATTGAAGGAACAAAGCCCCATCTCAAAACTAGTTAGGTATTTCTGCTCCACTATTTCACCTGGAAAGACGTTTCAGAATCTTTACCAGTTATCAACCTAAATTTATTCATGACTAGTTATACCCACTTTTTCTTGTGCCAACATTGTCTGCTAGTTGAATTCATCTACAATCTCCCTTGTGTTTAAGCCTCCCTTCTTAAATGAATTTATCAAGAGCAGTTGTATCTGTTCTCAGATTGTGCTGTTATGCTAAACAAGACAACCCATTTCGTCTTTCAAGACTCTTTCATATTACTTATCATTCTAGTATTTATTTATATCTGTTCCAATATCATCTTTCTTGAGCAAGAAAGCATTCAAGCGCTATATGTAGAAATCCAAAAGCTTTAACAGTGTCATATATAATGACATTAGTATTTCTGTACCTTCACTGGCAGCACTACAAATGGTATAACCTAGGGTCATGCTCATCTTTTTTTTTTTGCAGATGGACAATTTTGATGTCTCATGATTATCCTTTAATCAACTACTTTGCCCAGGTCTTTCTTTTTCTGTCATTTCCAGGTGATGATCTCCCAGCTCAGAGAAGTTTCCTATTTTTAGTCCATAAGCACATTATAATGCATTGTGAACTATTTAATTTCATGCCAGCTCTTTCACTTCAGACCTCAATTGCATTCAGTCCTCCATGAATAACATTCCAATCATCCCTTGATATTGATACTTTTAAAACTTTATGCTACTGATAACAATGCCCCTAATTTTTAAATGAATATCATTAATATGTTATAATCCATCCCAACACCAATCTTTCAAGAACTTCAGTGGTAACTTCCCTCCAGCCTAATGGTTCCTCTTCCAGCATTGCTGGTGACCCTGCTTGGGAGCTAGACCCAGATCATCTCTAAATGTCCCTTCCAACCTCAACTGTTCTGTGATTTTTGTGTCTCTGCCTTCAGGGAGTGCCTGGGGTCTCCTCCTGGGGCTGGAGACAGCAATGTCTTTATTTGTGGGAGGTGTGCTCTGGTTGGGGCACTGAGTTAGCAGGTGAAGGAGCTGTAGAAGGAGATGAGCAGGTTGTACACCATCAGGGAGAATGAACAGGTTTATGGAGTCTTTGCACTTCTCTGGAATACTTCTCTGGGAGCAGGTGAGGAAGATTCCCATTCAGGGAAGGTGTCAGAGCCAACTAGGCCTCAACCAAGAGACCATACAAAGAAGAAAAAGCTGATAGTTATTGGAGACTCTCCTGCAGGGAATGGAGGCACCAATCTGACCTCATCACAGAATCACAGAATGACAGAATGACTGAGGTTGGAATGGACCTCTAGAGATCATCTAGTTCAATCCCCCTGCTCCAGCAGGGACACATAGAGCACGGGGCACTGGGTGGCATCCAGGTGGTTTTGGAAGATCTCCAGAGAGATGGCCTTCCACTCTGAAGGGCAAAGGAGATTAGGAAAGCTGGCAGGTCTTTAAGGACAACCTCTTCCAAGCTCTATCAAGATCCATCCTGATACTCAGAAAAACAAGCAGAAGACTGCCTTGTCTGAACAGGGATGAACAGGCTCCACTGCAAAAAGGATGCATGCAGGAGGTGGAAGTGAGGCCAGGTTATAAAGGAGGAATTTTAAAACATTGCCAGGGCGTGCATGGATGGTGATAGGAAAACCATATTCATGTAAAGTTGATGCTTGCAAGGGACGGCAAGGGAAAGAAGAAAAGCTTCTGCAGCTTCATTGGCAGTTACAGGCTGAACAAAGAAAATGGGGGACCATTACTGAATGGAGAGGCTAATTTAGTGACAGCAGATGCATACAAACTGAGATACTCAATAACTTCTTTACCTCAGTCTTCAACAACAAGCCTCCCAGACCTCTGTGCTTAAGGAAAGGATTCAAGGAGAACTACCAGCAGTAGATGATGATTGAGTCAGGGAATACGTGAGAGAACTTGACGCATACAAGTCCAAGGGACCTGATGGGATGCAACTGAAGATGCTGAGCGAGCTGGCTAATGTCCTTGCAAGGCAATTCTCTATCATCTTTGAAAAGTCATGGAGAGCAAGGAAAATCCCCAGTGACTGGAAGAAAGTAAATATCGTACTTATCTTCAAAAACAGTCAAAAGGACAGTCAGGGGAAGTACAGGCCAGTCAGTCTCAGTTTGGCCCCAAGGAAAATCATGGAACAAGTCTTCTTGAAACACATTTCTGAGCACATGAAGGAGAATGTGATTGGGAACAGTGAAGACACCAAGCTAGGGGTAGGTCAATATGCTTGACAAGCCAGTCAATATGCTTGACAACAGGGCTGCTGTCCAGAGGGACCTAGATAGGTTGAAGGAGTGGACTGACAAGAACCTCATGAAATTCAACAAGGACAAATGCCAAGTCCTGCACATGGGAAGGAAGACCCCCGGCAGTGATACAAGCAGGGTTTGACAGGCTGGAAAGCAGCTCTACTGAACTAGCCCTGCGGATCAGCAGCCTTCTAATATATAGAAAGAGGTGGCCAGGAAGATGGAGTCAGACGGAGTACATGATAGGAGTCTGAGAGAAACAACAGGCATACCTGGGGGTCTTAGTAGACAGCAAGCTGAACATGAGCCAGCACTGTGCCCTGGCAGCAAAGAAAACCAGCATCATCCTGGGCTTCATTAACAGGAGCATGGCCAGTTCATCAAGGGAAGTGATCATCCTCCCCTACTCAGCACTCATTAGACCACATCTAGCATATTGCATCCAGGTTTGGATCCCTCAATAAAGGAGAGACATTGATAAACTGGGGCCAGTTCCAGCGGGCAACCCAGATGGTCAGAGGTTGGAACACATGCCTTGTGAGGAGAGGCTGGGGAAAATGGGCTTATTCAGCCTGGCGCAGCGAAGACTTGGGGTGGAACCTAATTGTAGTCTTCCAATATATACAAGGAGCTTACCAAGAAGATGGAGTCGGACTCTTCAAAACAATACATGATAGGAACCCAAGAGAGACAACAGACATAATTTGAAAGAACAGAGGTTCAGACTGGATATGAGGAAAATCTTTTCACCACAAGGACAGTCTAGCCATGGAACAGGTTGCCCAGAGAGTTGGTGCAGTCTCCATCATGGATAAATGCCCTGAGCAACCTGGTCTGACTTCATAGTTGATCTTGCTTTGAGTAAGAGGTAGGACTAGAGACCTCCTGAGATCCCTTTCAATCTGAATTATTCTATGATCTGATTTCTAAATCTAGATGAAAAGAAAAATGCAAGACATGTAACTTGACTATGCAGGTCCAACTAGATTCCAGAAGCAATGATATCCTATCTCTCTTTACCTCATAACAGGGAAATAACTGTATAAACTTCAGTTTGTATAGTAGACTTTCATAGTCCCATCTTTTAAACAATGTATTCATTCAAACTGGACACCCAAGTGGTTTAGTTTATTGACAATCCTGCCAACTGTCATGAAATGAAGATCTGCAATCAGACAAGGCCCAAATGAAATCTATGTTTCTATTATTTAACAAAGAACATTTTTTTCACCAATGAACAAGCTTGTATTTAAAAAGTACAAAGTAAAAAAATAACTTAGTATATTTTAGTTGCTATTTTTGAAGATACTTCATTTTCATGGTATCTCATTCTTTCTAAATTACAACTATAGCTGTCCTTATTTAAAAAAAAATCATTTTAAACCCACTGACTTTTAGTCCAAATGCTATATTGCCATTTTAGTTTCAAAAAGAAAAGTTAAATTAGCAAATTAGAGCATCAGCTTCCATTTTAGTGGGAGATCTAGAATGCCACTTTAGTTTTTAGGTAGTTTTTAGAGGAAGAATCTTTATTTATTGTGGGAAAACATATCTAAGGAATGAGGCCTTCCCAGGGGAAGCGACTACAAAGAGCTGAGCTAAAGAAGATAGTGGAT
>JAUBNY010048496.1:0-10314 GCA_032275445.1 Crypturellus soui
GGCGCGGCGGGGGCGGGGCCGCGCAGCGCCATGGCGGCGGACGGTGCCTTCCGGGCGAGCGGTGCGGGGCGGGCGCTGCTGCTGCCGCGCGGGGAGCGGGGCCGGCGGGAGCGGCCGGGGCTGCCCGAGGACCCCTCGTAGAGACCCCGCGCTGCTCCGGGTCGCGGCGCGGCGCCCCCGCGCTATGGAGTCCGCAGGGCGGCAGGAGTCGGGCAGGTCCCCGCGTGCGGGCGGGCGGGCAGGGAGGGCGCGCGGTGGCGGCTCCCGCGCCCACACGCGCTCTCCGCCGCCGCGCGCCCGCAGAGCACCAGCACGGCCGCTACAACCCGCTGCGCGACGACTGGGTGCTGGTGTCGGCGCACCGCGTGCGGCGGCCCTGGCACGGGCAGCTGGAGCGGCCGCCGAGCGAGGACGTGCCCCGCTGGGACGCCCAGAACCCGCTGTGCCCCGGCGCCCGCCGCGCCGGCGGACAGGTAGCCCCCGCCACCCCGTGCCACCCTGCGGCGTGTGGGCTCGGCCGGTGGCTCTGTGTCACCCTCCGCGTTCCCCCCCGTGCAGGTGAACCCGCCGTACGAGGGCACCTTCGTCTTCCCCAACGACTTCCCCGCGCTGCAGCCCGACGCTCCCGAGCCCGGTAAGGACTCGCTGGGCACCGGGGATGAGGCCGAGGGGCTGCCCGCAGCGCAGCCACCGGCCCCCCTGTGCCCCCCACAGACGCCGGTGACCACCCCTTGTTCCGCGCGGCGGCGGCGCGGGGAGTCTGGTAGGTGCTGGCGGCTGCTCCGTGCCCCGCGGGGCCGCGGGGAAGGGGCGTCCGCGGCGCCAGCGCCTGTGTCCCCGCAGCAAGGTGATGTGCTTCCACCCGCGCTCCGACCTCACGCTGCCCCTCATGTCCCTGGCCGAGATCCGGGCCGTCGTGGACAAGTGGGCCGAGCTGGCGGAGGAGCTGGGTGCCGCCTACCCCTGGGTGCAGGTGCGCGGCGCCCCGGTGGGGCAGGGGCGCAGGGGGCTGCGCTGAGCCCTGGCGCTTTCGGGGGGACCCAAGTGTCCGGCGCTGTGCGGGCGCTCTGACCCGCTCTCCCCGTGCAGATCTTCGAGAACAAGGGGGCCATGATGGGCTGCTCCAACCCGCATCCCCACTGCCAGGTGAGTGCCCGTCCCACGGGGACCTGCTCCCCACGGGACCCCACAGCCGCAGACCCTCATGGGACCACAGAGCCAACGCTGCATCCCCCCGACCTGAGTTCTAGGTCCTTGCTGCAGGGAGGACCCTCCTTTCCTGTGCTTCTCCGGCCACTTCCCCTCTTGGGGACAGTCCCTGGTGGCTGCCACGTGTCCGGCTCTCCGCCTGGTGGCAGCACGGGCCTGCGAATGGGGAGCCGGGCTCCGGCACCCCCGTGTGCCAGGGTTGGGGGAGCCCCTTGCCTGGGGGGAGTGTGGCTGATGGCCCCCCGGCTTCACCAGGGCTTAGTTGTGGGGCTGCGACGTGAGCCTGGAGCAGCTGGAGGGGACAGGGAAGGGTCAGAGCTACCCGTTTATCCTGGTGCTCCCAACCCTGTGCCTTTTGCTTCAGGACCTGTCCCTGGAGGGTCAGGGAGGCTTTTTGCTCTGTGCAAAAATGTTCCCACGCCACTCTGTCCCCAGGCAGTGGGACAGCGAGGCGGTCCTGACCATGGGGAGGGTTGGGGGATAGGGCAAGTGCCATAAGGTGGGCACAGGTGGGGGCCGGGGGACAGGTACACATGTCCTTAATCCCTGCTTCTCTCCTCCCAGATCTGGGCGAGCAGCTTCCTCCCGAACGAGGCCCGTCTGGAAGACCGAACGCAGCGGGAATACCGGAGCCAGCACGGGGTGCCCATGCTGCTGGAATACGCCGAGCAGGAGGCTCGCAGGAAGGTGAGGATGGCTCCGTGGGGCCTTCCCCTGGGAGCACGGATGCGTGCTGGGCTGGGGGTCAGGATGGGGGACTCCGTGGGGCGAGGGCGCTGCGTGTGGCTCCGTCGATGGCGCGTCCCGCAGGAGCGGCTCGTGGTGGAGAACGAGCACTGGCTGGTGGTGGTGCCCTACTGGGCCACGTGGCCCTTCCAGACGCTGCTGCTGCCCCGCCGCCACGTGTGCCGCCTGCAGGAGCTCCGCCAGGACGAGAGGGACAGTGAGTGGCTTTGCCCCGCCGCGTGGCTGGGGGGCGCCTGGGCCCCTCTGCTGTTGGGAGGATCCTCTCCCCAGCAATCTGCCTGTAGTGGGGGGTCCTGCACCCCCAGGGCTTCATGTGGGATGGGTAGGGGTCGGTGGGGTGGCGGTTGGGCTCCCCGTTGGTTGTCCTCCATGCTGGCACGTGAGCCTGTCCCCGTCGACCTCCCCATCGCAGCGCAGGTTGGGGGAGAAACCAGTGTGTGGGGTCTGACCGTACCAGTGGGGAACTGGGACCTTTAGTGGAAGCACGAGGCACCCAGAAACCTCGCGGCGCTGGCTAAGCAGCGGCGGGTGCTGGTGCAGGCTCATCACCTGCACCCTTTGCACGTGGGTGGGCAGCCAGTCTCCCTTCCCGGTCACCGGTGTCCCCGGCAGGCTCGCGGGGCACGTCGCTGTGGTGCTGCTGCCCAGGGACGGGTGTCCTGCGTGAAACGCCCCGGCCTGATGTGCCACCAACCCTCTGGGCTGCTGGCCAGCTCAAGGTGCAGCTGCCCTCACACTTCTGTCACAGGCCTGGCGTCTATCATGAAGAGGCTTCTCATCAAGTACGACAACCTCTTCGAGGTCTCCTTCCCCTACTCCATGGGCTGGCATGGTGAGTGCCTGGGCCAGGGGAGCTCGGTAGACCCAGAGACCCTCTCGTTCACCCCATGGTGTCTGTTTGTCCCTGGCAGGGGATCGCGTCCACTGCTTGGATTGAGCTTTGCTCAGGCTTGTGGAGCTGGTGTGGAAAGCCGGGACTCCTGGGTCTCTGCACAGCATGGGGAGGGGAGAGGACATGGGGGTTAGTGGGGAGGCCGAGTGGGATACAGCCGTGGGGAGGCTCTGCTGCCCACCCTGCCTCAGTTTCCCCTTCTGTGTTCGTCACTTGGAGGATTCTAAGCACCAGGGTTATGGGGCACAGGAGTGTGCCCCATAGCCTGTTTTCTGGCTGTTTCCCGGGGGGCCCTGAAGGCTGTTGTGCTTGTGCCCCTTGGGCATGGGGCAGAGTGCCACGTCCTCTGTGTCCCTGTGCCCGCTGCAGTGGGGCAGGGAGCCTGGCGGGACCTGGACTCACGCTCAGCACTTGTGCCCCCGGCAGGAGCCCCCACGGGCCCCCACCTGGAGGAGGACTGCGGGCACTGGCAGCTCCATGCCCACTACTACCCGCCGCTGCTCCGCTCCGCCACCGTCCGCAAGTTCATGGTCGGCTACGAGATGCTGGCGCAGGCGCAGAGGGACCTCACGCCGGAGCAGGTGAGCGCAGGGCAGCGGGGGAGCCCCGCGTCCCCGGGGGGTGTGCTGCTCCCTGGGATCCGCCTGCGCTCTGACCCTCACGCTCTGCCCCGCAGGCCGCCGAGCGCCTCCGGAGCCTCCCCGAGGTGCACTACAAGCAGAAGCCCGAGGAGGCGTCGTGACCAGGCGCCCTTGGCTTTGCTCGGAGGTGCCGGGGAGAGGAGTCACGAGGCTGAGACCTGTCTCACCACTTTTCCCCTCGCATTTCCTTGCCAAGGCACCTTCTCCAGAGCCTTGTCACAGCTGGGCCTGTCTTTGGGCTGGTTTTGTCTGCCGGAGTAGAGGTAACCCCAGCCCTAATCCTGCTGCGTCCACATGCAGGCGATACCGTTCCTGCTGCCGCCTTCCTCACCCCAGGTTGTGTCTTCCTGCCTCCAGAGTGCTGTTATCAGCACAAAGGGCCTTACCCCTCTCCCAGACCAGTCCCTTAGTGGTGGAGCTGGGAATGATGCCGGTGGGTTGCCTGTCCCGTGGAGGGAGGCTGCCTCTCTGGCCAATAAAACCCGTGAGCAAAGTGCTTCTGCCTGCGGCCTGCTGGCTCCTGGGGGGATGTCTGCCCAGTAACTGCCCCAGGAGGAATAACGTGGTGGGAGCAAGGAGGTCCCCGTGACACCTGTGCTGGCTCTGGCTCTGCATTGCCTCCTCTCCCTCCCTGGGGGGAGCTCTGAGCCTGTCCCTGAGCGCGGCGGGCGGGAGGGAGCAGACAACAGGGAGGTTTTTGTGCTGCTCAAGACTTGCGGGTTCCCTCCTCCGAGAGGACTGAGACCGGGCAAACTCGCTGCACGGAGACCCCTGGCTGCAGCTCCCTGGCTGGGTGCGCAGAGCCGCTGCTCCAGGGCAGGGCTGAGCCACTGGCTGCTGCTGCTCATCCCTTTCTTTGCCAGGGGCCGCGAGTTGGCCGTAGCCTTTGGGCTCGTGCCGCGGTGCTGCGAGCGCTGCAGCGAGGATGCAGCTGAGTGCGAAGGCGCTGCAGGGCTCTGGCCCGGCTCACCGTGCTGCCAGCCCCTCCGTGCCCCTCTCTGGGGCTGGGGGAGCAGCCGTGGCTGCTGCAAACAGTGCACCGGGCTCCCTGCTCCCCGCTTGCAGCCCCTTCCCCTGCGCCTGGGGCATCACAAGAGTGATGCAGGGTCGGCGCCAGGGTCAGCTTGGAGGGTGCAGGGAGATAAGGAAACCCTGCCCTGATGAGGATGCTCCTCATGTGGTGCTAGGCGCTGAGCACTGTCTGCCATCGTGTCCCATTCTTTTTTTTTTTTTTTTCCTTTTTTTTTTTTTTTTTGACAATTGTCACCAAGTATCTGTTTTCTCATCTCCCCAGTGAGGCCTGTGTTACTGTAAAGTCTGTAATTGGTCTCCTGGGGCCTAGAAATATCTTGCAAGGAGGTGAATATTCTCCTCCTCAGGACTGCTTCGTCGCTACCTGCTAGACAGCCCTTTCTGGCAAGAGCCGCTTCCCCCTGCCCACCAGGATGGGGGCAGCTCGGAGCCAGGTGGATGTGGGTGATGAGCCCCCTCTTCCCGTGCTTGTGATTAGCCCATCCCCGAGCTGGTCCCATCACCAGTCTCAGACCTGCCGGCGTCCGAGTGCTTTTCCAGCTTCCCGGGAAGCTGTGGTTCCACGCGGTGGCAGTGGGCAGCCGTGCATGGGCCCGTGTAGGTGACTCTGAAGCTCCGGAGCCGTCATCTAGCACAAGGACAGGAGGAAGGGAGATACCCCAGCTTGCAGTCAGGCTTTTTACAAACCTTTTTTTTTATTCATTGTTTCCTGGTACAAACGGTGCCTCTGCAGTGTTTGAGCACTTGGAAGTGAAGAACTGCCGCAGGGCTCTGCCACCGTCTCGTTTGCAGCCGCTGTCCCTTCGCGAGCACATTCCTGACAATCCAATTTCAAACTTGCCCGGCTTTCCCCAGCGCCTGGAAAAGCGTCAGCGAAGTGGCTTAAATATGGGAATGCAGATTGGGGTAATTAACCACTGAACCGGTTGTAACGAAGCTAGTCATCTCTTCCTGCACGCGTAGTTAGCTCTGATTTAATAGACCACCAGCTCCGGGCCTGGTCCGCGTCACGTCGGCCCAGAGCCGTAAATGAAACTCGCAGTAAGTCAAGCGGTATTAAACTTTACAGTCGCCGTGTTCAAGAACGAGGCACTTTCTCTAATAAATCAGAACAAGTGAGATTGTAAATATCAAGGCAGGATCCATATTGCTTAATTAAACGGTGTCTAATGAACAGCCTGTTTGTTGCGTTGTGATTTAGGATGAAGCGTGGGGCGACGGTGTGTGCCGAGGAACGCAGGTGCCCGGGCCGGGCTGCCGTTCCTGCCAGCAGGAATTACCTGCTGCTAGAGCGGCTCTGAGCTGGGGTAATGGTGTGTGGATTAGCTTTATTGTTTATTTCCCCCCAAAAAAACATGTTTCCTGCTAGGAAAAACTGCAGAGGTGAAGTCACCTGTAGCTTTGAGCCTGGGAGGAGGAACAGTGCAGGGATCTGGCCTGGCTTTCCTTGGGAGTTGCAAGAGCCGTGAGAGCCAGACCCGGCATCAGGACTGCATGGAGCTTCCCCTGCTCCCTACGACAGACGGATCCACCTCCACTCAGTTGGGTATTTTTAACTTGTGTGTGAGGGGGTGGGAAGAGCTGGGAGGGAGCAACGGAGCAGCTTCCCGAGGCAGCGGATGGTGCGGATGAAGCAGGCGGCGGCGGCTCCGCGCCCCCACGACGCAAATGCGGGGCAAGGCGCAGGAACCGTCACTGCTTCGCTCTGAAGCTTTTCGTATTTGGGTGGTGAATGTTCAGCTTCTCTTAGAAATAAACAAAGTGGGGGGTGGATTTATGAGGAAGAGATTAAAAGCATCTTTGACCTGCTGCTGTCAAAGGGAAGCTGAGGTTCTCAGAGCTTGATCCACCTGTGTGTCCCCATGAACCCTAGGAGACACCTCTCCTGTAAGACCTTTGGGGAAGCCAAAAGCCACACTGTCGCTTCACTGCAGAAAGCTCATTTGGGGTCTTTAACACTCATACCAATATGCTGGGCTGGGATTGCAGCATGGGAAGCAATTCCGTACTGGGGACTGCTGCAAACCCTAATACCAACCTCGTCATCCCAACAAGGAGACACACCAGGTCTCCACAGTGGGGCAGTGTCCTGACCTGGAGCCGTCTGCATGGAAAACTGCCAAGTTTAGCCCAGAAAAGCCATCTCCTTTCTTCTACCCTCCATTTCCCACTCTCCATCTCCAAATATTGATGATGGAGAGCTGAGAGCGGGCGTCCTGCGTGCACTGCCTTCCTGGCGGCTCCTGCGGGATAGGGGCACCGGGACAGTGCGCAGCCTGGAACCTGCTCCAGGCAGGAGAGAGGAGGACAACCAGGCAAGGTGGCAGAGAGAGCAAGGGGGGACTGAGCGAAGGACTGTCCCTGTTGCCTCCCGTGTCGGATGGGGGATGCTCGTGCTGTGGGTGTGTGTCAAGTAACAAAGCCGAGGGACAAGGACTGAGCGCTTCATTCCCAGCCCAGTCCCTTCTGCAAGAGCCATTGACCAGCTAGGAGCCAGGGGACTCCTCGGGAGGCACTGGACAAACCTCCCACGTTGGGGAGAGCAAAGAGGATGTTCACCCCGCGCCACTGTGCATCATCCACCCCGCACCGAAACGCCCTGAGACCCCTTCCAGGGCCGGGGATGCAAGGAGCAATGAGCCAAGGTTGTTAATCCATAACCAGAGAGCTTTAATAATAAGAAGAAGGAATTAGTGTAGGCCTGGCGGCTGCTGCCAAACTGTGGCTTTACCGTCCCTCCCGGTACTGGCTTTATGGCTGTCATTTCATTCCAGCTTTACTGTTGTTTTTTGCCCTTATCTCCTAGTTTCTCCTTGGCTCCTGCTGTCTGTGATTGAATGGGCCTTTTAGAGCCGTAAGCACCGAATTACCCTGTCCTGGCTCCAATGTGCTAGCCACAGATAAGTTGCCTTCTTTCCACATCCCCAAATGTCCCTCCTGACTTGCATTGGGAGCGGATCCTCGCTTTGCTCCCCCTGAGCTGAGGTGGCTTCAGCTCCTGCAATTCTTGTTGCAGCCTCTTCAGCTCGTGGCTTTCTCCTTTCCCTTCCAGACCAGCCACGTTTCAGCTGTGGGAGCCCCCAGGGCTCAGTCTGTGGTTGGGAACTTGGCCTGGCAGGGCAGGGGCTCGGAGCCGGCCACGTCGCTCCGTTTCTATCTGAAGGACCCAGCTGAGCACTTGAGGCAAAAAGCAATTAAAAATTTTAAGCAGATACGGAACAGTCTCGTGCCCTGCAGCAACCGGATCCGTGTTGCAGAGCACGTAGGAGGGTGCAGAGCCGCCTCTCCTCCGTCTTGGAGTTCCCCCTTCCCTTGGAGATCCCGTGTCATGGATTCGCTTGCATGGAGCAGGGAATGCCCCTGTTTTCTCCCCAGAATGCCCCTGCAGAGAGCAAAGGAGGTTGGTGACATGCTGATCAGATGCTAAGAGACCTGGTGCTGCCCGGGCCTGGCTGAGGCTCCTCACTTGCCTGCCGAGAAACACCCCCATCAACACCCCCCGCTAAGCCAGACTTGATGCATAAAAGCCAGAAGTGCATTTGCAGCCTGTTTGCTTTGGGCATTTGTTCCCCTACTTAGTATGTCCATAATCCAGGGCTGATGTCCCCCTTTGCCCCAAAATGCTGCTGCCACCTTTTCAATTCCCACCCCGGGGCTCAAAGGATTTGGCTATTCCCATCAGCTTCTGCCACATTTTGGGAGCAGCGGGACCCCTGCTTCATCAGAGCCTGTCAGATCCCTCTGGAAGTGGCCGTCGGAGAAAGGAAACGACCCCGGGCCTCTCCCAGGGATAACATCCCCACCCGTTGGGACCAGCCGACGCATCGGGGACTTGGAATGATTATGATAAACCCTGCGGGACACTGAGGGCATCACCGTGATTTGTGCTGTCTAAATGTTAATCAGAATAATAATGCCTATTGAGACAGCTGTTTTAAAAGGCTGTGCTGTCGGAGTAAAAATTCCAATAAAACTCTATTAGCCCTTCCTCGTTACACTAATGGTGCCTGCTGCTAAAAGCCCCCTGCTATAGACACCCGTATTAATGGGCTTATTACAGGAAATAAAATCTAAGGCTGAACATTACAGTGAAGCCTGATTAATTCAGCAAGGTAATCTTTTTTTTTTCTTTTTCTTCCTCACTCTTTTTTTTTTTTCCTCTCCTTTATTTAATGAACGCACTCCTTGAAGTGCCAACTTTGGAGCTCTGCTTGGAGTTGGGTGGCAATTTAAAACTTATTTTGTTCGAAGAGACATTAATCTTCTGCTGGGCTCGCAGCCTGCGCGGGAGGAAAGGCTTCCTCAGGCATCCGTCAGGCTCCGGAAGAGAGGAGTGACGGCCGGGACAGGAGCGGGACGTGGCTGGGAAGGGGAGACAACGCAGGTCCTGACCATGGTCCTTCTAGGAGGTGCATGTGACATCAGCCAAGCTCGAGTTTCTGGGGATGAGCAGCTGCCCTTTGCTGCTCTTTTCCTTCTTTCTTTTGCACCATTTTGCCTCTTTCCCTTGCATGCTGCCACACTCACACCCTAAAAAGGTGGATCTTAGTCCAAATCCTAGCCAAAATCCTGGCCTGTGTGTGGTGCCAGTGCCCTGGTCCCCAGCCCACAGCATCCACGCAGGGCTCAGCCCCATCTGCCCCATCCTCATCAGGGAACAAGGCACAAACCCACCGAGGGACACACCTCTATTAATCCAGACTATAAATAACAGCCGTAAAACCCTCTTCCCAGGCTTTTTGTGCTCAGCCAAGCCCTGCCAATGGGAGAGGAGACGCATCTATTTTATGGGCGGCTGGAAGCCGGCTTTGCATTTTTCTGGCTGGCGTAATCCCGCAGGTACTCTCGTTTCTTTTCTTTTTTAACAGCCCTTTTAATTCGCCTGCCTTCGAGCCAGGTTTAATTACGGCTTCGGCTCCCGCCACCTGAGGACGGCGTGCGGAGAGGGGTGGAAAACGCAAGGAGAGTGTGCCAGGGAAAGGAAGAAGAAAGGAGAGGGAAAGAGGATGGAAAAAGGAAGGGAGGAAGGAAAGGAAGGGAAAGGAGAGAGAGAGAAGGATGGAAGAGAAGAAAGAAGGAAGAAAAGGAAGGAACAAATGCAGGCAGGAAGGGAGGAAAAAGGAAGAAGGCAAGAAGGCAGGAAGGAAGGCAGGAAAAGGCAGGCAGGCAGGAAGGAAGGAAAAGGAAAGAAGGAAGGAAAAGGAAAAAAGGAAGGAAAAGGAAAAAAGGAAGGAAAGAAAAGGAAGGAAGAGAAGGGAGGGAGAGAGGAAGGGAGGAAGGGAGGAAGGAAGGAAGAAAGGAAGGAAGGACAAGATGGAAGAAAAAGCAAGGGAGGAAGGAAAAAGGAAAGAAAAGGAAAGAATGGAATAAAATGAAGAAAGCGAGGAAGAAAGGAGGAACAGGAAGGAAAATCCTGCAGGAGGTGGTGCCTGCTCTGCAAGGGCAGTGGTGTCCGGCTGGGGTCATTACTGTGTTAAACTATACTAGTTATGTGGAAATCTATCAATATCATGAACCTTTGGGTTCCCGATGTCCTGCAACCCCAGAGCCACCGCAGGGTGGCCCATGGAAGTCTGTTATTCCTTAGCCTCCTCATCGAGGAATCACTCCTGGCTGCAGAAGGGAGAGAAAAAAGAAGGAAGAAAAAGAAAAAAAGGAGAAGCGTAAGGAGAAGAAATCAATTTAGTTGCAATAAAGCCTCTTACTGTATTAACTGCTAATCCACAAACACACAAACACGCAGAGGGAGCCCGTGGAATAAAGACATTTAATTAAGCCATTTGCTCAGCGCCG
>JAUBNY010048497.1:0-10280 GCA_032275445.1 Crypturellus soui
ATTGTGCTGCAGTTTCTCACGGGACAAAAACCCGAGGGCCTAACTTGTGCTAAGAGCCTAAGTTACTTATGCTAAGGTCCTAAAATCCAAGGCCTTGGTTGTTCACACAGAATCCATGTCCCCGATCTTTACACCATTCTGCAACAGAGGCACACTTAGTCATGAAGTCAAGTTCCCAAAAGGTTGCGAGCCCCGTAAGAATGAAGTATCCTGGAAAAGGCAAGGTTAGGATCTCACTTAGAGAAGCCAACACCTCTCTTCCCTCCCTGGACCACTGCAGCAATCCCGACCAGTCAGAGCACAGCAGAGAGGAGAGGGACTCAGCTCCTTTCCATGGTAAGACAGAGGTGAAGGTCAGGGAGATGGACATTGGGAACTTCTATGGGTAGCATAAAAGTAATTCCAGGACCAGCCTGCTTTAGGGCCTTCTTCTGGGCAGCCCTTTTCCTTGCTGGCACAGCCTAGGCTGTCATTACCTGCTCACAAACCCTGGTGGTGCCTGCTTCTGCCTACATGTCCTACCTCTGCCAGGAGACCCCAGCCCTCATGAGGCCACAACAGCCCCATGAGCCAAATAGGGAGTCTCCAGAGGTTTGGGTTTGTGCCTTTCAGCCTGCAGGGTCTTGCAGGCATGGCCTGATGTCCAACCAGCATGCCCTAGAGACACAGGTGCTCTCTGCAGGCCACCACAGCTCTTGATAGCTCCATTGCTGAGGCCACGTGTCCAAGCCTATGGCATGGGAGAGCCAAGCCGCAAAGAGCTGAGGCTCCTTGTGCACCTATACCCGCTGCAACGGGCTTGGCCGCTCCATACACACCTGGGCTCATCTTGGTCCTCCCACAGGATCTCTTTCTCCCTCCTGATGAAGGAGGTGAGCGATGCTGGCTTCCTCTTCACCAAACAGGCCACCGGAGATGGCCAGCCTGGCCCGTGGTGAGCCCCCGCTGCTGTGCCTTGCTGTTGCGGGGCAGGCAGGCACCGGGGCAGGCTGTGGGTGCCTCTGCAGGTAGCTGCATTCCTGCCACGTGCAGCAGCACACCTCAAAAGGGGGCTCGTGATGCTTCACGGGGAATCACTGCCACAAACAAGCCAGACCTGGGGCAGCTGTGCCCAGCACCCAGGAGCCACTGTGCTGAGCTGCTCTCTGCAGAAAAGCCGCATTCCAGGCTCTCCACCGAGTGCATTTTTTTCTCTAAATTTTGCAATCAGGGTGAACCTGAGCTTGTGGGCCAGTTTTAGGAGGTACCAGATTAAATTCTCGTCTCACTGCGGCACTGGCCTCTCCTCAACCAGTTGCACATCTGTCATCTTGGAGCAAGCCTTTGTGTATGCAGCAAGTGGTCGTGACACTGTGATTTCCTTTCTGGGTTCTTGTAGGTATTGTTGTGTGTGTCTTGTTTTTCATAATTATGTGCTAGCTGGATCAGTGGGAATCCTAGCCGCTGACAGTAAAAGGGAATATAACAGGTCCAACACAAAAGGAATCTAGTAATGAGATTAAACAATTAAACCTTGATTGTACCAGAGTTCTTTGTCCAGAGCTCATACTATTTTCTCCTGTTACACAATGGTTATCTTCATAGAATAGATTAGATTTTTATCAGACAAAAATGGCTTAGTCTATAATTAACCACTAAAATGTATATATTATCTCCATATCCACATATACACAGGCACAACAAATGGCTTGATAAAAAGGACATGAAGCACAATGTATTCCATTACATGTTCCACTGAAAATACTAGAGGAAAATGTATTCCCATGGTACTTTGAGTGAAATGAAAGATAATGGCATAGAAAAGAAAAATGAACAAAAAGAAGCCTGCTGAGCTCATCACACAAAATGTCAGGGACCAATACTAGCCAAAACAAAATTCTGAAAGTAAAAGCCTACAAAAAATGTAGACAAACTTTATCCCCTTGATATATTTTTTAACATAAAAACCTGAAGGAATGCATGATAAAAACACATTGTTACGAAGCAAGGTCTCACTAGAGCTCCTATTTCTATAATAATTGTTGAGTAGTTGGTGTACAAAATGATATAGAGGATACCCCTGTATCCCATATGCTCCAATATCCAAACTATCTGCCTGCTTGTAATTACAGTGATTGGAGAAAAAAAGACTGCAGAAGAAAGAGGAAAAGATCTGCCTCAATATTTTTCTCCTATTGTGTGTGGCTCATTTGAATGATAGCACATTGTGCTTCATAGCAGAGGATTTTGTGCCTGGAATAATGAATTGTCTCCTAGCATAAAATACCTCTGCTCACCTTCAGCATCCATTGAGAAAAAGATGTTAAACATTGTAGTGATTTACTGCAGCAGCAGAGAATTTCATATTAATCATATCACGTGATGCCATATGCCCTGCTGGCATCATTTGTGACACTACAGCTACTGAGCTTTTCATTTTCAGTGTTGATAACTTTTTATTAAATTCATATATAAATAGTATAAATAAAGTCCATAATAAAATGTGCCAGGAAAACCTCTCTCCTTTAGACAAAGGAAGGTGATATTTAGATCTTAAAAAGACTCTTTTTACCTTAAAAATCTTTACATCCATGCCCACAAACAACTTACCACAATCTAAGCAGAGATGGGAATGACCAGGATGCTGGCTGCTCAGGGCAGCCACACACAGAGATGCTCTCACTCCAGGGCAGATGTATCCCAGTGCCTCTCCCTTCCCTCAGGGAAAAGGTTCTCCAAACATACTATGGGCGAGAGCCTGCTCCTCCTAGTCAGTAGCCAAGAACCTGCAGAGGTGGTCCATCTGCAAGCCCCAAATTACTTGTGAACTTCATAAGAACATGGTAGTGGAACTGTATTCCAGGCAGAGACCTACTTTGGTGTCACAGGGGATTTAATTTCTTTGCATGTTCCCTGTCTACTACCCCTTCCTTCCCTCTTCCTCCACCCTTGCGCTGGTGTTTCAGCTGTGAGACTGCGTCTCCTTTCCAACACCCCAGCTCCTCCTGGCGCACAGAAGGAGCTGCAGGGAAGGGCAGCGCAGTCGCAGGAGATGCAGAGATGGGAAGCGAGGGTGTTGCTGCCTCCTCCTCCTGCCAACCGTATCTGCCACCAGCCTTTCCCCTCAGGTCACACGTCATGCAAGGTACCCCAATTACATCATTCGAAACACAGTGTGCTGGCATCATTTAATACACATGCCTTCACCATCCCATCACATACAGAGTTAATTAACACCGGCGTATCCCTAACTATCTACGGTAAATATAGATTTTTAAAAAGTAGAGATGAAGAAAAATCACCTAGAATAGTTACCCTCTTCCCTGCCATTGTAGGGTTGTTCCTTAGAGCTTGGAGCTTAAATGTAGTGAGTTATGGGGCTTCATGCACATTCTTGGCATATTGTTCTAGTTTCACAGGCAGGAAATATTTTTCTAATCTTCATCCAAATTTACTCAAGCTGCTGTTCCCACACTGCTGATAACAAATCTTTGGAAACCAGTACTCTGTGATCACAGATTTCCCCCTCCAGACTGCAGGCCTAGAGCATGGTGATGGAAAGATCCTGTCTCAGTCGTGCATCCCGCACTGGGTGCATAAGCATTGGAAGTAGTTCTGAGAGCAGCTGCTCAAGTAGACACACATGGCCATGGTAGCTTTACTTAGGTATAGCCAGCAGCATCTCAGAGAGACATGAAATAACGCAGGCAAAAAAAAAAAAAAAAAAGAAAGAAAAAAAAGTTCTTCATACATCTTGTTTTGATGTGTATTTGATTAACAAAGAATGTTTCAAAGTGAAAGTAGACTTTGGGGGGATAATATTGAGGATTCCATATCAAGTCCGACATTTTCTTGGTTGTTGACACAGACAGAACTACTTTCAAGTTTAATTAATGAGTGTCTTTCAACGAGCTAAAATGCAGATAAAATTCTTAGGTTTGAACCCTGCCAATCCCTCTCTGTGTTGAAGGTGTAAACTAAAGAATAGCCCATGCCTTCATAATTTTCTTAGCTAACCAAGAAAAATCTTAAATTTACTTTTGTTCCAAAGCATACAACTACTCACCTCTTCCAAAGAGGAGCTTAATTCTGAGGTTTTGCAGAATGCAGCATTTTAGTTGGAATTTCTAGAAGGTCCTCATGGGCAGTTTCTGTTTTTCCACAGCTTTCTTGGAGATTGCTGTTAACATATTTTTGTTCAGTCCCAGGAAGACCCATTCCAAGCATGGACTGCCAGACCTGCTCAGCACACTACATCTGTCAGGCATCCAACTTCATGGTTCTGGTTAAAAAAAAAAAGACACAAAAATGCTACGCTGGCAATGTCCTTACAGCTGCACTACTTTGACTCTCTGCACCAACTAGAATAAAATAAAGGTTGGTTCATGCTCTATTACAAAATCCCCAATCTTTGACAGTATGGATAAAAATAAATCCAGATATTTCAGAGTGCTTATCACTTCTGATAGCCAAAGCCTGAGCAAAACAAAACTTCATCAGCCTGCCTCTTGTATTTTTCCTGTGACAATGAAAGTGTGTATTGATGCTGAATACCAGCAGGCTGTGCAGACTGAACACCTGAAAGAAAAAGCCTTTAGTATAGGCCTGGTCTTCAGAGCTTTTTTTGGAAGCAGTAACTCAGCATGCTAGTCAATAAGACTTGTAAAATCCATCTTTTGGATCAATTTCTTTCTGACTCCTTGTGCAGCATTTAAAATCTGCCAAACCCCCAAGACATTTTTCTCCCATGGTGCCTTTAGAATAAATCACTCAATCATCACAAAACACTATATATTTCCCTTCACAACCACGAATTGTGACTGGTATTTTAAGTATTATTAAAGCTAAAGAGTTGAATGTTGGAAATATAACAGTAAGTAGATGTTTCACAAGTTCCTTCCTTTCCCTCCATATTATTGTTTTTGGCTTTGCTTCAAACAAACGACTGATCCAATTTCTTGTTACTATTCTTTCTCCAAGTGTCAGGTCTTAACTGGATAGCAGCAACACATTGCTTGTGCAGATAAAATTAAAAATGTAATCAAAAATCAATAAAAGCATGTGCAACTTTTTGCTAGGGTTTACTCAACCATATCTGGCTTTATGACAAGCTATGGCTTTGCAAAACATCTTACCTTAATCTAGTTTTCCTGTTTAAATCTAAAGCCTCTGTTATTCCTCACCGCCCTTCAGTAACTTTCAGGTTACTTCAGTAACTGTTCAGGTGGGAACATTTTGAAAACAAAAGAGAAATTATGAACTTAAGTCCTTGCCCCTAGATCATAGCTAAGGAAATCAGTTATCACCACCACCACTAAGATGATGTTGGTCATTCACCATTTTTGCTTCAAGGTTAGTTTTTATGTTTATGATAGTTTTGATGGGTATGTTATGCAGAAAAAGCACTTGTTCTGATTTATTTTAATAAATGCTAGAGCACAAAATAAAACAATCAAACATATGAAAAAGTTGTAATATCACCAAACTGATATAAACAAATATCTATCATCCCTGTAAGAATTAACTCATAATGTTTATGTTGTCATTAATTCAAGGCTAATCTATATACAAAGATTTCTTAACTTGCACGTAATGAGACATGGCTGATATGCTGAGGATTTTGGCTATAATCTGCACAACAACAGCTTGTGAGTTGCTCCTGGGATCACCATAGGCTGCAAATGGCTGAGCTGTGCCACGTGGGTATAATCTAGCACTGCACTTGTTCTCCTCTGATCATGGATGTCTCAAGAGGAGCCAACGCAGAAAACAAAAGAAGTGAATCAGAAAGCAATTTTGCAGTGAAGCTCCAGCCTCTTGACTAAAGCTTACAGAGTCTGGCAACAGGTTCATCACTTTGAATGATACCTATCAGTCACTACAGATTGCTGGACTTGGATTACTGTTGCTAACACATGATAAATTCATGTTACACAATCTTACAGTTTTTCTAAAGAATTGTTGCTGCTCTTCATGAGAGCTGGGTCAGCTTCTCCTATTGAACAATGTATTTAATTTGGTCCCTTGTATTATATCTACGCACAGATTTCAGGGTTTTCATTATTTAGAATTATTCACTGAATAATGCATTGGAACATCTTGTAGACTGTGTACTTACTTGTGAATGCCGTGCCACAGTTATTGAGTGCTTACTAGTTGGACTAGTGTGATTGGTCACAGAAGTCTTCCAATATTTTTTCTGTTCTTGTAACTTCCCAGGCCAAGAAGCATTTTCAAATTGCATGTTTTAAAAATGAGAACAAATGCATTTTTTCACCAATGCCTATAACATTTTCAATTCCTTTGCACATTCCTAAGAGAATAAATTTGTGTGTCCCCATGTGCAGTCAATAAAATGTGGAAAGAATAACTATAAATGTAAATGAATAAATAGAAAGTCAGCCTTCAGCCTGGTGGGGAGAGTATTTACCTCACAAATGGATATGTTCAGCTTCCTTTCCAGACAGAATGAATATACTCGCAATCCTCTTGGTTCCCACAGGGCTGTCCTTACCCAGCTAAGAGTCCTCCAGAGGTGGATGCCTCTCAGCCTTGTTGAAACTTCCCTGCTCCATGAGTGCTGCCACACGATGAGTGAAGCTGGGGCGAAGGGAATACATATCAAGAGGACCCAGTTTTGTAACCTAGTGGCCTGGGAAATCTGTGGAACTAGGTAGTCCTGCCCTGAGGCCCTTTTCTGGACAAACCCTCTAAATATTAGTAAAAGCAATGGCAAAGAATAACACCATTGTGACAGAAAACATCTCCAAAGAAGCAAGACCTTCCCACCCACTTACCTGTGCAGCATTAAGACAGTCTCTGCACTCTGGGGCGGAGGGGACAGAGGGCACCTGAGCCACAGCTCTGACAGACACCAGGGAGGAGTGGGAACAGAGGCAAACATCTCCCTTCATGTTTCCTACTGACTGGCTCCAGGCTGTTGCCCACCTGATACAAGGAATTTGGGGACTTCCCTTTGGAGCTCTGTTGCCCTCCCTCTGTCCCCTCTGTTGCTGCTGGTGGCCACTTCTCGCATTGCTTCTTCCAACCGCTCATCATGTTCTTCAACCATGACTTCTAGGTCTGCTTGTCCCCCTCTTTAGCATTATTACTGGAGGTCATGAAATAGTCATGAAAAAGTGTAAACAATATTTGATGGGCATATTTTTAATATAGAAGCAACAAACCAGTGAAATGGGTCAAAAAGTAAGCCCTGTACAAGACCCTGTATTTCAAATAAATGTTATTGATTTTATAGGTGCCAGAGTGCTAGCATCAGAAAAATATGGTGGTTTCTGTAATATCTCCAGTGTTTTGTTATCCAAAACAGCCCACTGTAAGAGACAGCAACAGGGAGGGAGAGAGACTGAAAAACCTGTTTGCATATTTTCGCTCACTATGCTCTGTTCACTCAAATTATAAGGTACAATATGGTATAAGATTTTGTGTCTTGAATACTAAATTCACACACACTTTCCATTTCTCGCACACACCTGCAGTGTCAACTGAATGAAAAAGTACTAAACACAAGCACCATACTATGCAGCAAAAGATGCTGTCAGAGGAGCAGAGCTCTGCAGTGAACCACCCTTACTGTCATGATAGCAAAGCTGCAGCTGCAGAGAACTCAAAGAGAGATCAATAACTTCAATTGTGTGGTACTTTTTATCTGCTAGTGTTACAGGTTGTATTGGAGATGGAAATTTCTATGATCTGTAGAGTCATAAAAATCCCCTGTGGGAAGCAGAGGCCAGACCTTGAGAAAGAAGATGTTTGCCTGCCTAGGCTGAGTGATAAGGAGCACGGATACAGCTGCTCAGCGAGGTTCACAGGCAGCCCCCTCCGAAAAGCTGTTGAAGCCGGCCGCTCGACCGGGCTTGTAGCCAACTTAACTGCAGACGTCCTCCAAACTAGCTTTGGAGGTCAAACACCCAGAAATGAGGAAGAGGAGGAGGAAGGCAGGACCCTTGAATTGAGGGTTGGGACCCTCGACTGCCATGCGCGCCTGCGCACCCAGGGGGAAGAGTTGCACAACTGAAGGCGGAGTTTGTCCGCCTCCCAGCCTGCCTCCTGGGTCGAACTGACCCTACGTGCCAGGATGCACCGGGCATAAAAGACGACAGTGCAGGGGGGAGGAGAAACTCCTAACCCTGAGGCCTGCGCTGTCTCCATGGGAGCTGGTCAGCAACTCTCTCTCTCTGATCTGCCAGCTCGAGAGGATGTTCGGGTCCAGTATCCCGCCGGTAGGTATCACCTCGTGAGTAGTTATCCATACTTTGCTGCTTTTATGTGCTTTCATGTGCTTTCACCTGAATAAATGCTCGATGTAGTCACCTCGTTCTGGCGTGATTTTTGCTGAATCCCGAGCCCATCCAGAACACAGGTAAGACCTAATATTATTGCAGTTGAGATCTCTCTCTCTTTCTTCAGGAGCTGGTGTTTAAGTTCAGGTTAAGAGCAAATCCACCTCCTCAGAGGTATCTCACTGTACTTCTCTGTATCATTTGGTAGGCTTGTTTTTATAGCCACATCTTTGCACTAAGACATTCTGTTTTTCTTTCTGACAATCTTTCTTACTTCCTTTTTTTCCTGCTTCCTCTTGTTTTACACTTTTCTCATGGCCTTTCAGTTTCACTTCTCCTGTTGTCCTCCAGTTGTGTCATGAAGGGTGGAAACAGTTGATCCTTTTCTCTACTGGTGCCTGAGGTAGCAGTGGGAAGAGCTGCTTGAGAGCGGCCTGCAGGGCCAGAGCCCCAGATGGATGCACTTCCCTGCTAAGCTGGGATGTGATGAGCCAAGAGGCAACTGCAAATGCTGCTCACCCTGTGGTGGGGATGGGAGGAAGGAATCCCTTCCCCACTGGCTGCACACAGCAGTTACAACTTCCGCTATTTAAATTGCAGTGACTGGTACAATGTATTCCAAGCCCTTTTAATTTGAAGGGAAACATATGGAGAATACATCACCCCGATCTCCTTTGAGCTGGAGAAACCCCAGCCAGCCAGCTCCTGGCCTCGGGGGATGTTTGAACGTGCTGGCAGTGATGTCCTGTGCATCAGCATGAAGCTGCAAGTTGCACCAAGGCAATTAGAGGGCCTAGATGCTTGGGGGGGAAATGCGGGCAGAGAAGCTGTTTGAGCAGCATAACTCCCTGCCATTTCTACTTTGTTTCACATCACTTAAGAAAGTCCTTGAACACAGTCCATGCAAACACAAGTGGAGATGCTTTTAAATTACTGCCTGCACTTGGTGGCACACCACAAATGTGCACCAATGTTCTCAAGTTCAGGCCCCACAAGGTTTGAATTTGAAGACAGTTCCCTGTATGTGCCTATTTTCCATCTGTAGCAGAAAAAAACACTAGCTATTGGGAAGCACAGCCAACAGCAATACACACTGAAATTAATAAAACTTGGAAAGCAAGGCAGCAGGCTCCAGCCTAATCACTGGAAGCAACGTGCTGTCAAATGGGAGGCTCGGTTCAGATTAGCTACCTTGGGTCATTTGCTCCAGGAAACAGTGGAGCTGGGAGCATCACAGAGGCCGCCATTTTTGCCTTCTGGTCGGAGAGCCACCCACAGTGCCTCCGTACCCCAACTCCAGCAAAGGGCTGAGAGCGGCGCCAGCCTGGTCTGGGTGAAGAGCCTGTGCGCTGCACCGGGAGGAAGGGAGGGAAGAGGAGGGAGCAGGAGGCACTGGAGACACAACAGCATGGATGTCCTCCTAGCAAAACAAGCGTGCACCTGAGTATTAGGGCAAATCAGTATTAAACAGGCAAAGCAGCTCACTACACACGTTTATTTTTTCTCTCTCTCTCTCTCTCTCTCTCTCTTCCTTCCTTATAGTTTTCCTTTCTTCCTTCTTTCTTTCCTTTCTTTTCTTTCTTCCTTCTCTTTCTCTCTCTTTCCCCCTCTCTCTCTCTTTCCCTCTCTCTCTCTTTCCCTCTCTTTCTCTCTCTCTCTCCAGCCTAACACAAATATCATGACTAGGCTAAGGAGACAGTCACAGGCCTCCCATGTGAAATGTGTCACCAAATCGGAGATTGCTGGGGCAAGCCTTAGGACAGCAGCATCAAAAGGCACTTCAGGGCTGCTGTCCATGCCGGGCCTAATGCTGTCCAACACTACCTCATCACACTTCATTCCCTAGTCGTGTTTAACTGGTACTTCAGGACCTCCCTGATCTTCAGCTGACTCAAGCGTCTTCCTTTCCTGAGGATCAACAAGAAAGTCTTTGCTGCCTTGGCTAATGAACAGCTTAATTGTCCGGTCAATTCCTATAGCTGCCCACTCCTATAGTAA
>JAUBNY010048498.1:0-10276 GCA_032275445.1 Crypturellus soui
AGTGTTTGATTTTCTAACAGACTAGATTAATCTATGAGTGTCCCAGGGTAAAATACACCTTTGCCAGCTGGTGGCTAGGATCAAATATTAAAGTGTATTTACATTTTTATTAGTAGTATTGTTATACTATTAGTAGTATGTGTATCGCAACAGTAAGGAATGTCTTCCCAGCAAAAATATAGCTTGGAGGAGGCAGCTGTAAATGGATATCTCAAATCCTGAGGACCCTGAAAAAATGTAGGTGCACATTAAGGCCTTGTGAATTCCTGAGCTCTTGGTGACTACAGCATGCATATATTGATAAGTAATGGTAGAGGTTTAGGTGTATATCCTTTAATGTCCCTAATTCATTCCTGTCTGATATCTTTTGAACTAGCCACAGTCTTAAAATCCTAGAGGCAGCTGTGCAGTGTACGGCCCAAAAAGGTGAGGCTGAACCTGCTCTGTGGTTATATGAGAGGGACTTCAGTGTCGGTAAGGTAGAGGGATTGGGTGCAGTCAGTGTTTCAGGGACCGATGTCCCCTGGGACCATATTCTGGACTTCCCCCACCATATCCCGCTCTCTGCAAATGAATCCCAGAGGGAGCTACTGATAGTGGATGGTAAGAGATATCCTTTGAATCCTTTGGGGGCGCACGCTTAGCACTGCTCCTTCAAGACTGGCCAAGAGCAACCTTGAATTCCACCTGGCAGATGTGTCAGCTGATTAAGTCCCAGCTCAAATCTTCACTATAGCAAATGATACTGGGTGTCTTGACTATATTCACCACACAAGTTTTCCTGGAATACATCAGAGGAGCACTCCATTCTTCAGCAGGTGAATATTCTACCCCCAACACAACGTAGACACCTGTCATCCAGATTTAAATGTATAACTTTTAGACATCTGTAGCCAGATGAGATGGATCCCAACCCTTGGCTGAGAGGTAGCAGCAATGCTAGAGTGAACACAGATTGAAGGAGCAGGCTGTGGGCACGGCACTGGTCTGGCTTACCTGGGTAAGGGTGGATGCCATTAGCAAACATGGCTTCTGCAGCAGGCTGCCCATTAGCCTGCGTCGGGAGGCCAGTGAAACCATTCACCCCAATGGGAGATGGGATGCTAGGCACAGCTGGTGCAGTTATGCCAGGAGGCGTGCTTCCACCTGCAAGTGGGCAGAACACAAAACCAGAGCTGGTGAGTACTGGAAACCATAGCTAGGAGAAAGCTACTGATATGACAGCTCTCACCACTCTGCTAAGGCAAGAAAGTAAGTCTCAAGATTACCCAAAACTATCTCACAGAGAAAGGGACTGCTTGCACTGCCATAGGCAGGCTTGCCATTGCTAATCTAGTTGGAAAGCACTTAACATGAGAAAAGCTTATAAAACTATCCATATTTAACAGAGCGAAGCTTTTGTTTGGTGGTCATTGTCTCTAGACTAAAGCTGATGTCAAGCAATGGAAGAGAGTGGAAATAACCCCCTTTCTCGCCCACACAAGGAATATGCCCTGTTTAATTGTTAAATAATGTGGCATTTCTTTCCTAGATATCATTTAACACCAAAGGCAAACCCTTGATCCCAGCTTTCTACAAGAGCTCCTCTCAATTTCTCTTAGGAGATGTCAGCTTTGTGGGCTGTTTGCACATTCATGTATATGTTTCATGTATAACTTTGCTCTGAACTTCTTCAGCATCTTAGCAAGTTTGGCAGGTCTATTTGTAGCCTAAAGGCAGGCAGTGATAGTTTTTTAGCTTTGCTGTTTGGTCCAAGCCTCACAATTTAGTAGAATTTTAGTAGTAGAGGCAAAATTTGGGCTAGATTAATTTCTTTCATGAAATCACATCCCTCTTTCTTGGACCCATCTGAAGTGGGGGAGGGCTGCAACAGTGCTGCTTCTCAGTGACCTTTATCACATAATCAAAAAATGGTTGAGGTTGGAAGGGACCTCTAGAGATATCTAGTCCAACCCCTTATCTTTAAGTTTTGGGCAGGATCCTCTTACCCATTGGTAAAAATCATTATAACTCCAAGGAGACAATTGAATCCTCTCATATCTTATTACCTTCTATTTATTTTTATAACAACTGGATGTTCTACTCTTCTAGCAATGTACTCAGGATACTTTTGGCATACAAAAACGTTTTCAATAATTATCAAATAATGTTTCTCTCTTGCCAGCTTTAGGCATGAAGTTAAAAATTCCCCTGTCTTATCTTTGGCAATATGTTTCTGTGTCACAGTATATTACTGCCTGAAAGGACCATTTGTGCAAGAACCCCTTTTTTAAACCACAGCAGTGTCCAATGATTAAATCTGTGCTGTTGCTTTAAAAGAGCCAATACAGATTCATGATCTTTTTGTCTCAATATATTCTTGTTTGAGTAGCCCAGAAAAAAAGACAATATTTCAACTCATTTCTGATACCCTGAACAGACAAGTTACTGCTGCCCCTTTTCTTATTCAAATGGTGTTGGCCTTTAAAAATGTCCTCTGTGGAGGTGTAGGGAGCCAGTGGTGGCAACCAGAGTCCAAAGGCAATGCTCTTTCTTAGCATATACCATCAGCTTGCAAATCACAAAGGCTAGTTAAAATTTCAGTTGCTTTTATGGATCTCTCCTCTATTTGCATAAACAATTTAAGCCATTTTTTTCCTAAAATTGCAGCAAGGGATCTGTGCTTGCCATTTTGTGTGTGAGTAAGGAAGTTTAGGCATATTCATCAAAATTCTTTAATTTTCTTCTTATAACAGCCCCCCTTGAGAGGTCAGATCTGTAGCTGGAACAAAACTGCCACAATGCCACCACAGAAAGCACATGACATTGGTGCATGCCAGTTGCAGATTACATTCCCAGGTTGAGATATCTTGTTCCAGCTCTACCAGATGCAGATTTACAGCATGGAGGGAGGGAGGAAGGCAGAAGAAGAAGAAGGAAGGAAGACCAAATTAACTTTCATTATTAGCCCCACCTGTCCATTTAACACTAAGTGGCATAGTATGTATGGTCATATGAGGAGATTACCACCTTAAAACTGGGAGACCTACTTCTCTCAGATTATACCAATAATAGGAGAAATACAAAACTTGCACTGAACTTTCAGAAACATCAAATTAATATCCTTGCAATTGCAGACAACTGTGGGAGCTAAACACGAGTCTTGATAGGGAACTTTCAAAATACCACTAGACAGCATAAAGTTATCACAGAATGATTAAGGTTGGAAAGGACCTTTGGAGATCATCTAGTCCAACCTCCCTGCACAAGCAATGACAGCGACAGCACATTGCACAGGGTCGCATCCAGGCTGGTTTTGAATATCTTCAGGAAAGACTTCACAATCTCTCTGGTCAATCTACTCCAGTGCTCGGTCACCCTCGCAGTTAAAAGGTTTTTCCTCAAATTCAGGCAGAACTTCCTGTGCTTCAGTTTGTAGCCGATGCCCCTCATCCTATTGCTGGCCACCACTGAAGACAGTCTGTCCCCCTCCTCTTGACACCTTCCCTTAAAGTATTTAAATGCATTGATAAGATCCTCTCTCATCCTTCTCTTCTTTAGGCTGAACAGGCCCAGCACTCTCAGCCTTTCCACATAGGACAGATATTTAAGTCCCTTGATCATCTTTGTAGTTCTATGCTAGACTCTCTCCAGTAGCTCCATGTCCCTGCTGTACTGGGGAGCCCAGAACTGGACACAATACTCCAGATGTGGCCTCACCAGGACTGAATAGAGGAGCAGGAGCACCTTCCTTAACCTGCTGGCAACACCTGCTGTTCCTAATGCACCCCAGATACCAGTGACCTTGGCCACAAGGACACATTGCTGGCTCACAGTCAATGTGTTGTCCACCAGGATGCCCAGGTCTTTCTCTGCAGAGCTGCTCTCCAGAAAGCCAACTCCCAGCCTGTACTGGTGCATAGGGTTATTCTTCCTTAGGTGCAGGACCCTGCACTTTGTTGAACCTCATGAGGCTCCTCTCCACCCTGCTCTCCAGCCTGTCAAAGTCCCTCTGAATGGCTGTATCAGCCACACCTATCAGTTTTGTATCATCATCAAATTTGCCTTCATCCAGTTCATTGATTAATAAATTGAATTGAATATCTTCTGGAATTATCCTCTGGGACTATCTGCTGCTCTTCTTTATATGCAGGCAAGCCAAAAGGCTAGCTTAAACTAAACATCTAACTCATAGATGATTAAAGATAAATGATATGAATCCTGTTTCTAGTATGGTAGTTGTGCCTGGATACAAGTCTCCTGAAGTTCCCATGTCCTGGGAATTCATCAGCATGAACTCATGGTCATGCCCTGAGGAACCTACTCTCCTGGAGTTGGGAAGTACAGAAAACCAGCTGGATTAGGAATGCAGGAGAAGTAGGTTCTGGCTCCTACAGCTTGCTTTGTAGACTCAAAGGAAGGTGAGGACACAAGAGGCTTGAAGATACCAACACAAAGGCACTATGCTCAGCCAGCGCCTTCAGTGCCTCCAGCACTTCTGGGTTACTGGTGTCCTTTTTCTAGCACAATTTTCCTTCTGCTTAGAAAAGATCAAAACATTTTTTTTTCAAATCTCCAAGTTCTTTTTCTAATGCCTTTTTTTTAGAGAACTTTGAAATGTTTCATTTTCATTCCAAGTGAGAACAAAGATATACTTCAATGACTGGAAATCCTGCTATGAAACAGAATGATCGTTTCCATTTGGCTTTCTGAATGCTAACAAAAGCCAGCAGGAGAATTCATGTAAGGCTTCAAATATCTCCTGGTTACTCACAAATTGCTGCTAGTATTGTAGTCTTACCTGCTCAGATATATGTGAAACACATTTTTTATGCATCTTATCTCAAGCTTTGTGAGTGTTGCAGTAATACACAGAGTCATTTCAAAGTCTAAACATTTCAACCAAAGAAAAAAAAAAAGCTGTGAATGGACATTTCAGCAACCCATTACAGAGGTTTGTCATGAAGGAAGCTACCCATTCCTAGGTGCATAGGTTTCATGACTGAAAATATATTGTAGGAGGAGTGCAAAACCTGCTGCCATGAAATCTGCTGCCTAGAGAGGCTGTGGAGTCTCCTCCTTTGGAGATCTTCAAAACTCGCCTGGACGCCACCCTGTGCTACGTGCTCTAGGTGTCTCTTCTTGAGCAGGAGGGGGTAGACTGGATGATCTCTAGAGGTCCCTTCTGATCTTAACCACTCTGTGATTCTGTCATTCTGTGAAATAGGTTAAGGGGTCATTTAATCCAGTATTGTATTTTCAGTCATGGATGCTCTGAAAAACATATAAAGACCATGAGCCTTCCCTGCCCATACTCTGACAATGAGAGTTTGTCTCTGAAGGGCATGGGGCATCTCAGAAGAGATGCAGAAGCTACAAAAAAGAAGAGTTATTTTTCATGTGCTGCATATCATGGCAGGCACACGATTTGGTTGATGCATTGATATTTACACAACTTTGTCACAGAACTCACTCATTCTCAAGAATTATCTATATGCAAAAGAGGTTGTGTTCTTTTGTGGTGGGGCCATCACAAACCACAGCCTGGATTCAAGCTTTTCAGGCCACAAGAGCATTTGAATTCCAGGCATTCTTTGTTTGACATTCTCTCTGCTCCCACCAACACAAAACAAATCTAGCTAATGCAAATATGATAATCTTTCCAGCAGAGGGTTTATAGGGTACACATATAATTAAGCCACTTTTCTATTTGGATTTGCAGTAGCTCCATCAACTTGTTGTTTATATATTTAACGTTGTGTAAAAATACATTTTGAAATGTATGGTGTAAGATTTTTGAGTCAAGTGCTTTTCCCCGGCTATCCATAAGCTGCTAGGGAACAAGATATCATTTTCTTTCTTCCTTTCTTTCCTTCCTTACTTTGTATCTTCCTTCCATTTTAAAAATATTTTATTTTTTCTCCCTTTTTTTCTAGTATAATCAAAGGGAAAAATAGTTATCAGGTCCCATAGGCACTGGCACTCTTTCCAACAACAGGTTGCAAAGAGGTGAAAACCTCTGCGTGAACAGGGATGTTTTCTGTGGTTGAGGTTAGCAGACTTTAATGCTTTAGGAATGGTCCTAAATCTCCACTGCTGAGAGGCCTTATCCCCTTGCCATGCAGTGTCTCTCAACCACAAGGTATCTTTCCTTGTTACTCTATGAATAGGTCCTTTCCTGCTCCAGGGCTCCCATGGGTTCTACTGTGATCAGCAATCAAGCTGCCTCTGTCCTCCCTCTCCTCTGGAGCAGGCCCAGATCCTACTCTGCCCAGCACTGCCTGCACCTCTGGCTGGCTCAGACACAACTCACTTCTATCCTTCACTCCAACCCCTAGATGAGCTGGTCCTTCCTACAGGTTCATGCAAGGGCATTGCTATCCCAAGCCACTCCGAATACAGTCCCATCCTAGTGCAGCTCACTAGGGACAACTGGGTGAGTGGTGGAGCTCCTATGAGGGAAGAAACTTGCAAGCAATGGAGGTCCAAGCTCTGGGTGAGATGGGGACAGAGCTGGCCACAGATGTGGAGCCAACAATGTCCCAGCTCATCCTGCCAGACTGGACCTGCTCACATGACCACAGAGCCAGCAGCCTCAGTGCTTGACATGCTGAAAGCTCCTTGTTGGGTGCACACCGAGCCTCCCCCTACCTTGGATCCTGGTGCAGGGTCTTACCTGAGGTTGGTGTCATGGGGGTGGCCGCCAGGCTGTTCATGTTCAGAGCCGCCATCTGCTGCATCTGGGCTGCGGCAAAGGCTGCCATGGGGTTCAGGTAGCCACCTTGCGCCACTGACGCCATGATCGCGGCTTGCTGCTGCATCAGCTGGAACAAAGAGAGCAGGGAAAAAATATCATGTGGTCACCAGCAGGACAGCCTCACAGGGCATGACCCTGCTTTGAAGATGTCACCTCACCATGTCTGTTGTTCCCTCGACCTTTCTTCTCGCCATGGGAGTAGAGCCGAGGTCCTGATTTACGGCAAATACCAGGTTTTCTTATGCCCCTTGGGAGGCCTTCAATGGGTCTTCAGGAAAACCAGGACCAAAGCCCTTGGAGTCCAACCTAACCCAGGCCCAGCACCTATCTCCAGCAAAACCAAGCAGAGGGACTCTCTGAAGAGCTAGACAAGAGAAGGGGGAAAATCCCTTAGTTTTGATCTGGAATGATTTTCTCTATCTTGGTATTTTTTTCCAGAAAGTCATCCAAGTGATACCTTTCTCACCTTTGCTCTGTCTGCAAAGAACAGAGTTGGGAAATCAGGTTCCTATTTTCAGACATTTTGGGGTAAGGATTTTGGAGCAGAAAGGTGTCAAATAGTTTTGTAGTCTAGAAATGTTTCTTACATTGAAATCAGACTTTGCCATCATTATTTTACACTGAACCTAGCACAAAGGCAGTCCAGTTAATGTGTACAGAAAGGCTGCAATGGGATTGTAAAATGTTCCTGGTATGAAGAAGGACCTGGATTGAGAGCTGGCTCTTGCCTCCCCTTCCCTGGATGTGTGAGCTAGGTGAGTTGCATCAGGAGGAGGCATTGGAGTCTTAGAAAAAGTTTGTTGAAAACAGGAAGAGCAAAGAGAAATTTCATTCTGTTCATCCCCCAGCCCCTGGCAGAGTTTGACTTAAAGATAATGGCACGGAAGGAAACAATTGGTTCTTACAGTCATTTTAGACATGACTCATGGCTTTGCTCTCTCCAGAACAGCGAGTGTCTTTATTTTGCTGCTCTCTGTCATTTCACTGTCTCTCCCATCAGGAAATGACCACCTGATGCTGTTATTTAAGCACATGGGACATACTGCTCATCATTAAATAGACTCTAGAGTCCTGGCAAGGACTAATTTCTTCCCTACTGGTCAGTTTAAAATTGAAATATTAGCCAAACTAGTCATTCCTAAACATATACACTAAAAAAAAAAAAAAAAGAAATCATCACTCTCATTCAATTACTCACAATTTCCTCATCACCATCTAGGTACAGAAAAAAGTAAAGTGCATTTTGCCATTGACCTGCTGTAAAACCTTGGGCAACTTGTGTAAACTTGCCTTGGCTTCCCCAGCTTCCCCAGCAACAAAATGAGGCAGAGGAAACCTGCCTCCCTCATAGAGGTCCCTTCAGATCTGCATATGAAAAGTGCTATACCTGAGTTGAGTAGTTTTATTTTCTGTAACCTAATGCAGATTGGTGGCAAGGTGGTGGCTCCTTCTTTGATTGTTAATTACCCTTTTTTAGTATACCCTGCATAAGACACTTTCATATTTTAATTAATGATATCCTGATCTTTGTAATTACTGATGGAGTGATTAGACAATTGTTTCTCTTATAGCACAATGCTGATTCGCCTTTAAAGAGTACATGTGTTTCTAGGCATCGTTGGAGTTTATTCTCCAGAAGAGACACTGAGCAGGTGATTTTATTAAGTATGCCAATGAGGGAGAGAGAATTTGTCCATCTTTAACATGGGACTGACTCCAGTGCTCTGCGCTTACCGACCCATATCTCATTTCCTGTGCTGGGTATTTCACTTCAGGAAAGGTGAGGATATAACTGTCTTTATGGCTAGCTGTGTAAATGATAGCTGTTTTCAGTACCTATAGGTTCTGCTTAGTACGGCTGATTCCCGTCTGGCTTTTGCTGACTTTTCTCTATTTCTCCAAAGTTAACCAGAGCCTCATGTTCAAGCCCACACCCAAAACACAGAACGATGTACAGCTGGTCACATGTGGTCAGCCTGCCCAGAAGATAACAGCCTATTCTTCATATCAGAGTCTTTCCTTACAGCTTCTAGGTCATTTTGGCATTACTCACTGTCAGATTCAGTTAACTAAATACAGACAGGGTTTTATCTAAGCTGCTCATACTGATCTCCTGTTATGGTTGATGTGATACAGGCAGTGGAGTCTAAACCAAGATACATGTTTCCCCTTCTTTATCAAGTTGCCTTTGGGCAGATGAACTGCAGCTTTGTTTCTGTCTATTGACTGCATGTGGAGCCTAAGGTGATCACTTCAGCTGCAGATACCAACATCGTCAGATGAAATTCCTCCCATACCTTGCTTGACCCTAAGCAGAAATTTTTGGACCTTAGTTCCCCAACCATTTTAAAGAAAAGTATTAATCCTACTTTGGCTTGTATTTCACTTGTGCTGCAAAAAGAAACAGGCCAAAGATGGGCTCTATCCATAAACCTGGCTGAGATGATAATGTGTTGCCACTGGTAGTACAAATGATTGTACTGCTCCAAAGACGATCTCCATTTTGCACTCAACAGAGCTAAGCAATCACTTGTGACATTATTTACGGCTTATGCAGCTTCTTTTCCTGCCTGTGAATCTATGTAAACTGTTCAGAGTTAACTCCACAGTGGAAGGAGCTCCTCCTGGTTTGCTAAATAACCTGACTGCATGGCTTCTTTCATATTTAGAGGGTTTATAAACTTGCAAGAACCACCAAGTTTGGAGCATATGCCTTGGCTATATGCATGCCACTTCTTGGAGTTTAACATTATGCATTTTTGTTACATATCGTCAGGGAGAAAGAAGAAGGTATTTTCTCTCTCCTTATGAAAACAAGAAAACTATTCCCTGCTGATTGCTGTCTAAAGCGTGGTGGGTTTCAGTGAAACATTTGTTCAAAAATGCTCATAATCCCACAGAAAATGAAGTAGGAGCTTGAGAAGCAAAAAAGTTGAATTTAACTTAGTGCTAAAAGGTTTAGTAAAACCAAAGTAATGATTAAGCCCCTAACCAATGATTTGGGAAACTAGGTTTGCTTGCTTCTTCTACAGAAGAAGCAGGAAGTGGTGCCTCATTTCTATTATGCTCAGCATCCTGGGGATACTTGAGCTGCTCTGGAGGAGATCTCAAGAGCACACAGAGCAACAGTCCCGTTACCCTTCTGCAGTCCTGTTTCTCATTCATGCCTTGGGGACTACAGCCTTTGCCTCCCTGATTTGAGGGGCAAACATTTTGACGATCTGTGCTATGCCCAGAGGTAAGGGTTAAGAGGGAAGGGGACAAAGGACCTTCTCAGCCCGGTGACTGAAGGTCATAACATGGCCACATACAGCCACACCGTGGGTGAGAAAACCAGAACTCGGTCACCTTGAATGAAGCTAACATGATAGACCTACATCCTTTCCCTCAGCGTGGCTCCAGGGAGATTTATGAAAGAAGGGCAAGTCCTGCAAGGGTCACTGGTCTCCCTTATAAAACCTCTGGGGCATTCCCAAGTGTGCTCAAGTAAAAGTCACCCCACCATCCCAAGCTCCCTCCCGAAGACAAATGTCCCATCCG
>JAUBNY010048499.1:0-10267 GCA_032275445.1 Crypturellus soui
GCTTCTGCTTGTGTATATAAGCATGCTATTCGGGCTAAATAAATGGAGCTAGATATAACTCATATTGAGTTTTAGTCTGGTAATCCCGACCTGCCTTAAGCTTCACTTCGCTCGCCGCAACAAAGGTGGAAGATGGAGAAATCCCTCACTACCACAGGCATATCTTTTCTTCACAATTCTGTATTGCTCAGCTACTTTATCAGATGGGGAAGACATTGTGTTCAGCAAGGTAACTGCACAGTGCCTGTTGGTGCTAGAAAGAAATGTGAAGAGACACTTTATCTTCTGCTTGTTGGCCAAAGAAAAGGAAATTGCTCTCATCTGCTTTACTGGAGCCTGATTAAGTGCTGCACATTGGAACAACAGCCCTACTTCAAATGCATTATTTCTGGTTTACACCATAAGAAGGCAATCAAGTTATATTCCTGGGCCTGAAACTTCTAATAAGAAATGCCAGTAAACCAACAAATACTTAAACTTTTGCAATGCCTTAGTGTGAAGAGCAATTAGGTTTTAGATTTCTATTGAAATCTCATACCCCCTTTCTCTGACTTTGTGTGTTACGTGTTAAATGATTTTTGAAAGATACCCAGTTTGAGCAGAGCATCTGCTGTGTTATAAAATGAAGGCTTCACTAACTGCTATTTACCTTAATAGCTTTCAGATTGCATCCCACATGTCTACAAAAAGGGAAACATCAGCTATATTTACAATGTCAAGAAAGATAACATTTATTCCTTAAGCTTTCATCTTGTTTGCTCCTTTAAAAACACTAAAAATGAATAGAAAAGAATTTCCTGGGGAAAACTCTGAAACATTTAGATAAAATAGAAGGAAATAACAGTGAAAGAGAATGACAGGCCTGTGTGTCATGGATGGGGATGGGAGAATTCAAATTATTCAGCAGAGGGTAAGAAGCAAAGTGTTCCCTAGTAGTCAGTGTCTTAAAAGTCATGACATTATTAATCATTTGTATAGGACAAGAAATGTGCATGGCTCTGTACTGTGAAAGATAAACAAATAGATGGATCTGTCATAGGCTTACATTTTAAAGGAAGGGGAAAAGTCAAAGGAACACAGTACAGCATGTATAACCCTTAGAGCTTTCAAGTTTTAGAGAATAGCTGAAGTTTTTATAAGGTCAGGAGTAGCTACAGTTGGGAAACACTTTCTGAATAATTTCAGCCAGAGAAAAAGATGTTTCAAATGAAATCATTCTTCCACAAAGCTGTATTGACTTCATTTAACATCTCTACCAACAGAAAGGGTTTCACTTCAGAAAAGATTCAGATTTAATTTTGGAATCTATTTTGATTATTTTCTTATTATTTGCTGTTATTAGATGATAGCACACGAGTAAATTGAGTTGCATTTGTAACTGTTTCTGGACACTTAATAGCTTGCACTTGACATGTCTAGCTCTTCATTTTTCTGAAGTAAAACAGGACTATATGGGGGATAAGAACACCTGGGGGATAAGAAGTTGATATTTATGCTGCTTACTTTTATCCAGGTAATGTGATTGCTCGTTAGGAAACCAGTCTCCATGCACAGTCAGCAGGGAAGGAGAGGTAAGTGTGCTTATTTTCTGTGAGGCTTAAGGATAGTGATGCCAGAGAACAGATAAATTAAGTCTGGAGGCCGAGAGTTACCGCCCTCCATGTGCTAAAAGGGAATGCTACAACAGCTTGAGCACAAAAAGGGTTTTTCTCAGACAGCATGGTGAATTGCTTCTCAATAACACAGGCAGGACTCATTGCACTAAAGAAAAAGAGTTTCATACCAATAATAAGTAGACCTCATTCATTTTTAAAATAAAAATATAACATTTATACTATTGTATCATAAAATAATGTCAATGGCACCATACATAAAAATAATGTAAAATGATGTTGTAATTGTAAAATAATATCAGAAAATTCAGACATGGAAAAACTTTGGATTTTTTTTACAGGACCATGAATTCTAGAGTTTCTAATTCCCCAGATATTTCTTTGCCTTCAATTATGAATAAAACAAATGTTAACTTGCCATTCGGATTTAGTCAAGTTTCTAAGCTTCAGCCAGCTTTTGGGGTATAAGAACCATTTGCCATTTTCCCATGGATGGATGAAGTGAAATCTCTCCTTGCTTCCTAAATGCGACTAGAGCTATGTCACTCTAGCAAACAGCAAAGCATTTACTAAATCGCAGTGTTTATGAGTCACATCTATCAGACATTGCCGCTAAGAGCAAATTTGGCAGAGGAACTGCATTGTTATACCCTTATGTTTTGTATATCATTATATCATCAGCCGGAGTTATTTTTCAGAACAATGATTTTGAATGCCTATTACATACTGCTTCAAGCATGTCTGTATATATTAGTACTACACTGACCAGTCATTTCTCGTTTTCATTGATGTCATGAAATGAGTCATGGAGGCAATATTTATGTTTAAGGAATACAAGGTAACCTTCAAGAATGTTAAACCAAATTAAAAGTAGATTAGGTAAACTGCATTTAACTCCCTCTGTCTTTCAGAATTAAAAGTTATGTAGCTTAATTCAAAAGGAATTTAATGAGATTGAATTCAGGCTACCTTAGTACTTAACAATCTAATGCTTTTTGAATGCTTTACTTTAAATGTACATCTTTAGTTAATTCAGATTCATCTTTTCCATTCTGATCATGTTAGCAACTTCCCAGCTGAATTCCAGCATATCCTAACTTGTTTCCTTATGATAAATACAATACTGTTAGGCTGGAGGATGCTGGTAGCTGCCAGTATTCTCAGTTTTGATAAATTATCGATCTCAGACCTCACTATAGCTGATCATCTGGCTAGTAAGCCTTCATTTCACCTCATTATGAAAACAGTTAAATACCCTTTTGGTTAGCAATAAATGAAATACTAGACACTCTCACTGAAATCACAGAAATCTCTGGGACACTTTACAAGCACAGAGGATGGGATCTGATCAGATTGCAGGACCGCATATGTGTGAACTGAACAAAAATGCAGTTAAAAAAATTCCAGGGCCAGCCCAGGAAGTGCTAGTAGCATGGCCCTGGAAGAAATCCAGAGAGGCGGGGAAAAAAACTAATTTTGGACAGAATGCTGGCATAAAACAGGTTTGATTTTCTGAACAAAGAATCTGCCTCCTGTTGTTGTCCCTACTGTATTCAAGGAAACAGAATTCTGTGAATGTTCTTTGTAAATAACAAGCAACACACCCAAAACCCACAAACTCTTCAGCTGCAACTTGTTTTATGTCAAGAGCCTTGACTGAACACAGAATTATATGCCTGGGGTACTTGATATTCAGTACATATCTCCTACTTTTCTAAACTATGCTGCTTTCATTAACTCTACTTCTTAGCTTTTTTTGCCCAAATATAAATGAATATTGATTTTTGGAAGAGAAAAAGCAGTCAAGAATCTAAACACTACTTGCATTTCTCCTTGCATACTGTGTCCTGACACAAATAGCAGATGCAGGAGAACATTCCTTGTCTGCATTTGCGCCTCAGCCTTCCTGCTCTTCTGGAAGACTAATACAAATGATCAGCAAGAGGTGAAGGATCCCCATGGGAACCTGACTTTAAAATGCTATGGTCAGAATGAAGTAGTAGCTTGCAGAGTGGGGGACATGAATTATGCTGTCTGAAGCACAGTATTCTTTTATGAATACTGTTAAAATTATTCTTGTTGCAGATTACTTATCTGGCTTAGAAAGTGATCTTCACCTTTGATCCTATAAATGGACTGCAACCAAGTTGGAGTTTTAATTTCCCTAAGTACTTCTACTAGGTCTTATCGTGACTTTGCTTTCTAATTACCCAATTAAACTGTACACTAGATCTTTAAAGCATGTCACCTGACTTTCATGGTCAGGGTATAAACCAGGCCAATAGCTACACTCAATTAGACCCTGGAGCAACAAATGGTGAGAACTAATAAATGGTTTGGGTATGAGAGTGACAGAACATTCTTGTTTCAGAAAGAAGTAAGATGTTTTGTTTTCCATTCTCCCCCCTACCCCAAGACTCTCCTCCTGCTTCAGATGAGAAGCTATGGAAGGCCTTGCACAAACGCATGGCTTGTGGATATCAATGCCTCAGCTCCTTTAGGTGGGACAGATAATTATTCTAATTTGCTGTTCTGCAGGAAGGTTATTGTGCATCAGCTCAAGTGACTAGAGTAACGAAATGCACTGTAAGATGGGATAGTCTCTTTTTTTAATAGGATGAAGAGTTTCCATGAGGAAAGGGGAGAGAAAGATGTGATATCATATAACTAATTTAACTCTGATGAAGCCTTTTCTAATAGATTAGTATTCTTGACATCAAGATAAATATAATTGCATTCTACAGTGGCCCCTGGAATTCCAATTTATATTATCCCTGCAAAGGTCCATCCTAGCTACGAAGGGTTTCCAGGTTTTACACTTTACATTTGTATGTGGGAGGAGCACTGGTATAGGAGCTGCAATAGCAGTTCTCTATTGCAAGAATTGCTTTCTGTGTTTCCAGGATCTGCCACGCACATTTTGTGCTGCTGGGTAGCACAGTGAAGCAGAAGCTCAGCCTTGGGTCAAGACCCATATCTATCTTCACAAGGTCAAATTGTTCTTTATCTAACTCAGCATCTTTGCCTGCCTACACTGCTGCTGAGGCAGAAGAAGAAAGTTTGCATGTCAGGAAGATTACTTCCTATTGCAGCATGAATAACCCAACTGGTAGAAAGTTGGCCGTGTGCCATTCAAAATTGAATACCCAAGTCAAACTGGGTCAGATTTATGCTTTACTGGGGTAATACTGTCTAGTCATACACTGGCGCAGGAGCATTCTCCAATCAGCGTCAGCTCAGTCACAGGAGGAGGAAGAGAGCACAGAGGAAGTTTGGCTGCCACAAACCTTGCTTTATCTTCTGTTGTAAATAGCCAACTGGTAGCTGGTCAGACATTCAAAGTTTAAAGGTCGTGACACCTGTTTTAGGTACATCCCTTTCTCAGTTAATGGGCTAAAAGTGTAAGTATCAGGCAGCAGCCTGAACTAAAGCAATTTTCCATTTCAGACGTGCAGTGGACTCCACTGATCTACAAGTTTTGCATGTTTCGCTTGCCTGGGGGCACACAGCTCCAGTTGATACTGTCACCTCTGGTGGAGGCGGCAACCAATGTTCCTGCTGCCAGGCTCACTATGCTACCTACTTAAGACAGGGAACAAACCTGGGATGCAGTTCCTGCATGCTGAACTGGCTCCATGAGGTCATCTTTGTGCTCATATGTGTCACTACTGGTTTGACTTTCACTTAAAAAGCAGTAAGCACAGCTAAATGAACCATAAATATGAAGCTGCTTTTATTTTCTTGCATAGTGAACCTGAACATGTGCCTCAGCTGCCCAGATAGGGCAGCATGCAGTTTTGCACTATATTTTCACTTGGTTTTATAGTATGACTTACAAAATCTCCTGATGCCCAAGGAGAGGATGTTGCAATTGTGTCTGACAAGGAAAGGACAGAAGGAATAATGATTGCTCGGAAAGGTATGGAGCAGAGGATGATGGCAGATGATGTGGGAGATATTTTAACTGCAAAGGAAAGCACTAAAATGTCTACACTAATAAGATGTAGTTCATGCAGCAAAGTGAAACAGGGAGGAAGAGATAGCTCAGAGGTAACTGCTGGGCTTTATTCAGCCATTTGCTGATACTTCTGGCAGTGTGGGTTTTGCCACATTAGCAAGAAAGAGCATTTTCTTTTCTGGAGGAGAGAGGAAGATAAGACTACACTTCTGTGTGATATATGGTGACTTAAGAGTGCAGAAATAATTGTAAAACTAGTTTGTACGTAGCCTGAAGCAGGCATGTGGAAAGTTGCAGCCCAGACTTTTCTGTCTGTCCCCTGCTGACCCTCGGGGAGGAGCAGCTGTGACTGGGGTGCCTCTAAAGCCTGGGCAGCTTGGTACAGCTGTGAGGCTGCCTGGAGGGCAGAGGCACAGACAGCGAGCAAGGAGGGAGGATGACAAGAAGGAAGGGCTAGGAGAGATATCGAACACTTCCCAACGAGAGCCCCTACCGCTGGGCTCCTCAGGTCCCAGGTAAGTGGTCTCCCATGCACAGCCTCCTACAGCCAGTCCCGAACACCCACTGTCCGACCACCGTCGGGAGCCTCCACAGCCCCTCAGCCTCACATCTCCTCCACAAGGCCAATGGGATCTCCTTCCTAGGGCCCAGGATAAAGCACTGTGCTTTGTGTCGATTTGCTGGCTGCCCCATCGGGATGTGGCAGTGGGGAGGTCGACTGAGGGGCTTCCCGGCAGCCTCCCTCCTGGCTGGCCTCGGGATATGGCAGCAGCAGTTGTGTGTGCAGCCTGTGGCAAAAACCTCCATGAGCAAGGCCTGAAAAGCTGCATATCAGAGAAATATTCCTGAGGCGATGACAGATGTGGGCATTGTGAGGTAGGTCTCCAGTTGCTAGGCAGCTAGGCCTTGTCACCGTGTGACACCATGACACCATGACACCAATCCGAGGAAATTTAGGGATGTTTGATAAACGGGTTGGAAAATGTTTAGTATTGCTGCAACTTCCTATTATTTTAGGAACTCAACGTGTCCAAAATAGTTTTCTTTCTCCTCACCGCCCAATGCTGTTGTCTGACTCATTCATAGTAATTCAGGTTGAAACTGTAAGGCGGAGAGTTGGCGAGGGCAGAATCAAGGTGGAGGAAATCTTGGGACGTGTGAGGAAATGTTCCCCTCTTTGCAGCCCTGCAACATGCTGCTGGAGCAGCTGTAGGGAGTGCCAGCGAGCCCAGCTTTGCCAACATGGCGCTTTGGGAAGTGGTTGTTGTAGGATGTTGTGGCCTAAAACGTTTAAGTCTATGTCTTGCTTCGAAGTTAGGGCCAATGTTCTGTGCCCCTGGTACTGGCTCTTGGAAATGTTGTTATGTGTGCTTGTCTCTGGCCCTCTGTTCACTTTTTGGAGCGTTCTCTTTTTCTAAAGCATTTCAGGAAAAAAGACCAGATGTGGCAGCGGAGTTGTGACCTCAGAGCAGAGCTCCCTAAGCAGTTACTGTCTCCTGCCTCAGTGTTCCTTGCACCAGACACCTAAAGAATTAATCAGAGAAAGCAAAATGGAAAAAGAGGAAATATTTTTGAAAAATACAAAATTAAAAAACAGAAACATACGAAAATATAATTTGCTAGTTTGCCACCATCTGTCAAAAATGCATGCAAGTAATCGCTTTAGCTACTCACTTTCCTCAGGATGCATGATAAGATCTACATAAAAAATGGTTCTGTGTGGGAGCATAAAAATACAGAACTAAAGTCTGGGATAAATATATGTGAAAGTATATGATTAGAAGAAACTGGATAAATAAGTCAACCTACCTGCAAGATTATTAGATTCCTACAGTGAGACTGCCAGGGGAAAGTAAATGAAAAAGTCTTGTATTATCCATCAGAGTATGAGTTGGTTCACACTGCAGAGGAATTGGATCTGTTTGTATAACACAAGTGGGTAGAATTACCCACTGCACACATTGCTGAAATGAAGTGTGAGTCTGTGTCCTCATCAGATATTCACTACTGAAAAATGGATGCAGCCATTTAAAATATTTTGTGCCACAGCTGCTAGTTACAGAAACGTGAGTTGAACAGGCTACATGAGTACTACTCATTCACTTTGGTGTGAAACAAGACAAGTTTGCTTTACCTGGGGAGGATATAACCAAAACAGACTAACTTTGCATTGAAGTGGATCACCCTTGTGCAGTCCATTTGTGCAGGCTGCTCTGGGGTGGCTGCCTCCCACAAGATGATGATGACAAGCATGTATGGGCTACTGCTATTGTAAGCAGCTTCGGCCATTTCTGTAGGAAATATTTCATAGTGGCATCAGTTTTACTGATACCTAGTCTCAGCTGGTTACTCAAGTGAAGTTTGACTCATACTTAACATCCCTGTAGAACTTAGAGTGCAGTTAATCTCACTTTAATAAAAATTCTCATTAGGGTGTAACTCGTAACTCTTTTTTTTTCCCTCTCAAGTAAGATCACATTTATTTTTAATCTCCCAAGCAGTGTTTGCATGTCTGTTTGTGAAACCAGTATAAGCCTTGATCCTTGCTTGCCTGGGTGCTGCTATCACAGATGTCTGAGCACTAGGCACAATCCTGTTTCAATTTTAGTGTAATTCTTTTCATAGTAGGACTTCATCACTCTTGTCAGTTTTCATTATACTCATAGTGGGCTGGAGAGTTAATTCTCTCTCTTGTACAAATGTTTTATATACTGATTTAAAAAAAAAAACACAGCTTGTGCTATAGATAAAAAATTGTTACACGCTAATGAGAGTCCTATACCATGTAGTAGAAAATGGCAAAGACTGAAGAATTAACTAGTCTGCAGAATTCTTTGGGAAGATACCATTCTATATTGATTGGTATTTTTCTAGTTTTCTGCCTGCCGCTTATCTCACTAAATTATCTATATTTCTTTTAGAGTCATTTTTTGTGATACCCTCTCATCTTTATACTGGGCTCATCTCCATTAAATTATACAGTAACTTTCCATTGGGTAGAAACACATTTCTTGTTTTCAGACAGCTGCGTCATTCTCATTTTATTAGTCTGTCTTTTAATAGATTAATTAGTGTCCTGATCGTAATTTATTCTTTCATGATTTTCCATTGAGAACTGTAAGGTTATTTATGTACATAAAACAAGCAAAAAGTAAATAGACAATCCCATTCCCAGAAACATAGGCCCACATGTAAATTGGCTGAGATTGTTGAACTGAACTGCTCATGCTATCAGACATTTTTTAATCTAGGAAATAATTCATTGAAAGGGAATGGCGCCTGGCTCCATCTTCATTAGATGATTTATGAGATTAGACTGAATATACAATATTCATACAGAATAAACAGAATGATGGAACAGCAGCAGATTTGTTCACAAAGTGAATGTTCCCTGTTCAGCTGTGCTGTGTAGGCTGATCACTAGGGAAATTTATGGAATAAATAATACAATCTGACACTCCATTGTGTCTGGAAATAGCCTTAGCAGTGCTACTACCTATTTAGCGTTTCATCTTTGCCAAATGCTGAAATGACTGGCATGTGTTTTGAATCAGATCTTTGCATCATGAATCAGTGCACAAACACATTTAGCTGCATCACACTACACAAGTCACAGACTGCATGAATTGAACAAATATGACTTTGGGCTGTTTATGAAATGTTGGATTTAAAATAGGAATTTAATCTGTTGAAGATCTAACACATTGACAGTGACTGTACTCATTGCTCCTGTTGCAGATATTCCATCTCATTTGTAACTACTTCTTTTTTTTCTTTCTTTTTTTTGGGGGGGTGGGGGAAGGGGTTGTTTGTTTGTTTTTTAATGATCCTTCATGTTTTGGCATAACATCTATATGTGTCTATAACAATACATTTCCCTACACACTCAGCAGTTCTCCCAGGAGAATCTAAGACTCTCCTTTTACTTCCTTTCTGTTTGTTTGAAGACTTAAGTGAGCACAGTCCATTTTTCAACAAAAATGGAAAGGAAAAGGACAAAGCATATTTTTTTCCCAATATATATTGTTGCAACGAGCCAAGAGGAAATGTTGATGGTCACTGATACTGAGTCACATGGGAATGAATTAGGTCACTCTCCAGCTAAAGAAGTGTATCTTCCTCCTCATGTAGAATTAGTTTATAATGTTCATAATGATTGCTACTTGCAATCAGAAAAGAAGTAAGAAAGAAAGAAAAAAAGAAAGAAAAAAGAAAAGGTCTACATTTTTGTTCAGTCTCTTACCTGCATTTCTAGTATTTGTACATATAAGCCTTCTAGCACTAGAGGTACAGCTGAGTATTATAAACAAAATTATTTTATTTATAACTTGAAATATTTTATAGTCAGTATTCCAGATATTTTCCCTCTGTGTTCAAAAGCAACTTAAAATGGGCCCTGTGAAGCTTGAGTATGCCAGTTCTACCAGGGTCTCATTAAAACAAACAGACCAACAATCCAAGAACTTGTCACTTAAAGTGATGCTCTCCATTAGAAAAAAATAAACTTTGACCATTTGAGTTCAGAGTCTTCCACTTATTTAGAATCTGAAATTGCAAAGCATCCCTAATTTACTATCTTCAATTTTATAAAACATAGAAGCATAGAATGTTTAGAATCATAGAATGCTTAAGGGGCCTCTAGAGGTCATCTAGCCCAATCCCCCTGCACACGCAGGGTCTCCTAGAGGATGTGGCA
>JAUBNY010048500.1:0-10254 GCA_032275445.1 Crypturellus soui
TTATTGATAGATAACACGGGCTTATATAGCCAGAATTAACGACGTCACTTCCGTCCGCTTATATCATTAGAGAGGAGAGATTCTATCTTCCCGTACACCGCGATATTTTCCGGTCGCCTTGACTCTTACTGAAACACACTGCAACATTGAATGGTTCAATAAATGGGGAAAAATGACTACCCTTCTCCCTTTTCCCATTTCACGTTCTCTGTGGAATCATAAACAAATCATGGGTAACGGGCATTTATTTCCCTCTGCACCAATGACAAACAAGACTGACATTATGGATCTTTAGGCGTTAGTGGTTACAAAATGGTTTAAAATCTACTGGGTCCATTCAGAGCATAACCTACAGTTGTTTTTATGGGCATAGATTTTGATAAATGCATCCTATTTTTTTTTCCTGAGGGAGATTCCAGTGATTCCCCCCCAAAATTATGAATTTTCACTCACACGCATTCAGAGTAGCTATCTATCTGAATTATTTGGAAGGAAAGGAAGGAGAACTGACCTTGTGTGTTCTACCTTCACTCACCAGTGGCTTGAGAGACACATAGACCACTTAGCCAGAGATAAGGGTCTGAACTCAAGTAATACTTTGGGCGAATTTGCATCTGAATCTAGGTCAAAGATGCTTTTGCTATGGGAACTCATCTGCATGTTTGACTAAATAAAAAATGTACATCTCGCCCACCCCTGTGCACAAGGTTCAGGTCATGTCTCTCTCATCCAAGAAAAAGTTGAATTGACCAGGCTTTATTGCACGGGTAGGCAGGCTCGGTTTCTGAAACAGTGCCTCTGTCTGTGTGAGAACAAGAATACTTTGACAGATACTTAAATAGACAGTGATAGAGTAAAAAAGAAAAGACATCTGTGGAAACTATAAACCCTTCCACTTTCAGATATGTGGGTTGAAATCATTTGTAGTGGCCTCACATTCAAGAGCCACAAGAGACCTGGAAAGAGGATACTCTATGAGCATTGCTCCCACTGACAGATTGCTGAGATTTGCTCCCTCTCTGAATACCAAGCTGTCATGTAGCAGTGCCCCATTTGAGGCCCAATTGGGACATGTTCCTTGCAGTGGCACGCCCTGACAAGCTTAAATCCCTACTGTTGAACCTGGTATGAGATTGCTTGACAGGGGCTGAGCTAGTGCTGGACTCTAGGCTGTATTTTCTAGACCAAGAGCTGCCTTGACCTGGTAGTCTTGGCTGTTCCAGCAGTCAACAGTGAAGGTTCGTTGGGTACTGAAACAGTGGAGAACCATATTATGTTTTTCTTAGTTTTCTAAAGGGTTTAAGCTACATAGGCCACCTTGTAAACACAGTGGGAGTGGAAGCAAAAAGCTGCAATGGGTTGGCAGCTTCAAAAACACCATGGGATGTTTGGAGAGGACCTCAGCAATGAGCTTCACTGTCTAAGAGCAATGCCATTTCTGGGAGCTCGAAGATAATTTCTGTACCAAGGCTGTTTCAGGCTTCCTGAGGGATCTTTGGGGAGCTCAGATATGAAGAGAAGACCATTTTCCCTCAAAACAATCGGACTTGCTAGTTTTCACATGGTCAGACTTAAGACACCAGCGATTAGGAATTAGTTGTGATGGTCGTGTTGGATTTGTGGTACAACATTAGCACATGCCTCCTGGGGAAGCAAGCCTTTGGTCAGAAAATCTCTTTGAAAAATGCATTATTGCTATTATTTTCCCAGAATATGTCATTCAGTGTTGTCGGGTGAATTTGGGTTGATAGAGTGAATGTTTGTGTCAGATATTTCACCTATGGTAATTGCCAGCATTGCATTAGGAGACCTTGAGTATGGACATCTCTGACAAGGAAATACGTCTGAAATTTCCCAATAGCACATTATAGATGTTTCAATGTAAAGCATGTAAATAAATGAGGACTTTTCTTCCCTGGATCCTTATGGGGTAGTCAGCAGTCTGCAGTAGACAGATTGCTACCTACACAGAGACATCAAGTGTCCTTCAGGCCCCAGAGAGGGAGATAGATTACTTGCTGCAAGGAGTTTAATGAGCAAACATGGAATAAATATATTCAGCACAGAGTTTTCTCAGGTATTATTGACATGATGGTCTTTTGCCTTGATTTAAAAAAGCAAAAAATCAACTTGTTGATTATTATGTTCTGTTTTCATCCTATTAAGGTTTAAATGGAACTTATTTTAAACTCCAATGACTTGTTTATTTTACTTTGAATTATCATGTCACAGAAACCAACCTTTCATCTTTAGGCAGAGCCTCCAAACTCATATCTTGATTAATAAAATATGAAGAGTTTATGCTGTTTATCCTAGATTGAAAGTGCAATTTTTCTGTTACTGAGAAGACAGGTAGAATTGCCAAGAAAATGATTTTTTTTCTTCTTTTTGCTAAGACAGTTGAGTAGGGGATAAGAAATGTGGGCTCAAATCTCAGCTCCGCCAGAGACTTTATCGGTGATGTTGGTTGGATTTGGCTGACAGAGCTTTAAACATCCTAAACATCCGAGATGGTCACTGGAGGCTCTCCCATCAAGGACAGGTCATTTTTAGATAGCTCTCTGGAGCTCATGGTTGGATGTCTTAAGTTAGATAAAGTGAATCCTACTCTTTATTTTATTCTACTGCCAGACTCCATCTTTAAAATGGGGGTAACAGTCCTCTATTTTATATATCTTCTTGTAAACTCTTTGGGGCTTCTCTGTCTTAGCATACACTGTACAGCGCAATGATGCTCTGATCAGAGTATTGCCCAGGAGGTATTATTTGTATTTCAGATGGCAAGAGTAATAATAGTAAATATGTATATAGCACATGTATATGTATGCATATAGTCTATATTATGCTAGAATAACATGATGTGTATGACCATTATAATCAATTTCATGCCTGAACTACAAATTATGAGACCAATGTGAAAATCTAATCAACATCTAGAGATTAGCACCACATCCTGTGGACACTTATATGTATAAGCTCCATGTTTCCACATAGGCAGCAGCATTTTAGGACCCATGCTGTTGAGATTATTCTCACTGCTGGAAATATAGCCTTCTTCTTGGTTTTGTTTTTTAATGAAATGCAAGATTTTCAAGCCAGTGGATAGCTCCAGAAGTTGGGAGTTTCAAAGACAACAAAGTCATTCAACTTGATGGCACCAGGAGGGGCTCCAAGCTCTGCAGACACCTATTCGCACTTTGCCCTGCAACACAAAGTAGAGCCCTTTCTTTTCTCGTCTGTCTCGGGTTTTTTTTGTTTTTTTTTGACAACACCTCCTCACTTTTTTCTTTTTTTTCTCTCTTTTTGGTGGCAAGCAGAGTAAGGGGCACACTGCTCTGTTTGTTTGTTTGTTTGTTTGCTTTGGACCTGTCCTAACTGGGGCTTTTCAGGGCTGCTCCCTTCTCTCCCTCCTGCAATGCTTTGCAGGCTCCCCCCCATGCTTCTCTCCCCTTTCCTTTTATTTATTTAGGTTTTGAAAAGAGCCAAAAGAGGTCCCCAATGTCCCATCCTCTGGGAGAGCCGTGTGGCTGCCAGACCAGCGGTGGGCGAGGAGAGTGTTATCAATCACTCAGCGGGTTAAAAGAGGAGAAGGAGAATTTCCTCCCCCCTCCAGCGGCAGTCGCTGAAGGGAGCTTTTTTGGATATCTGCCCAGACACATGCCGAATTAAAGAAGCGGGATAAATTCTAGCAGGATGAATGGCAGGATTGGAGGGGGAGGAGGTCAGGGAGCAAGGGCTATTGCGGGGGGGGGGGGCACAGCAGCCAAAGGGACAAAGGAAACCTGTGGGCTGCGATCACAAGTGTCTCTGTTCATGTCTTGGCTTTTTTTTGCCCTCCTGTGTATTTCAAGCCCTTCTTCTTGTAGGACCTTGTTGTGTAGACTCGGGGTCTCTCCGTTGGGCAGCGAGAGGCAGCCCATTGCTCTTGGCTCTTGACATATAGTGTCTGGAAGAGGTCTGAAAGCAAATGGTTGAATGATATGACCCATAAATACCTTTTCAGCTGCAAGGGTGGTTGGGTTGTTCCAAAAAATTATTTCTAGACTCCCTCCATCTCCTCGCACCTGGTGTGTGCAAGTCCCTCCCTGAACAGCTTGGTCCCTTGCTGTCTTGGTGCCCATGGTTTCAGGGCACTACTCTCCCAGTTATCTTGGTTTAATGGTTCATTTGGTTGCTCACAAGCCTTGTTGTAGCAAAAAAAGTGTATTAGACCCCCCTCAGGTAATGAGTCCACCAGCAAAACTGAGGAGACATCAAGCCTTGTACAGTAAAAAACAAGGAGCAGCTGGATATGGACTGGTAGCAGTAACCCCTGCGGTCTCTCCTGGTCTCAGGACCAGGAGAATCTGAGAACTACTTCAAAATAATTCACAAAGAAGTAAGTCGCTAAAAGGCCTAAATAGCAGCTTTCCTCCTCTCAGGTAAACAGACATGAAGAGCCTCTGTGAACCTCCTTCTCAAACCCTGGTGGGAGTCTGCTTGCTTGAATACCACCTGAAAGGGAAGCAGAGCCTTGTTTGTTTGAAGCAGGTTCTTTGGTCTTCCTGCAAATCTTTTCTCTGGTTGTGCTGCCAGTTTCTGGTGTTGCTTTGATTGATAGGTTTCTGCATTTTTTTAGAACTGTAGGCGTTTCCTATCATACAGATCTAGTATGACCAAATTTATCCAAGAGCTACAATTGGTAGGGCCAGTGAAAGTATCCTGGATGAAACCTGTGAATCCACAAAGCTGTTTTTTTTATCTGCTCAAAGGAAGACCAAGGGTAACTCATGTGAAAAAGCATTTCAGATCTGGACAGGCTCACTTTACTAATATAACCATAAAATTATGCAACAACAGATAAGGCCTTTGAACATGCAGAGTTGGGACTTACTGACCAGTGTTAATAGTGGTAAACCCACATGAATTGTGTTGATTTTTCAATACTGAAAAAAGTTTAAGCATATTTTCTTAAAAGCACAGTACAAAATGGTGATGATATTCATTTATGCTAGTTCAATATATAGTTTTCCTAAATTATAAGTCTTTAGCAAATGCACTGTCTTATCCACTCACTGAACATCCAGATTAGGTGGAAGTTAATTTTGGCCAGATCCCTGACTGAAGTCCTGTCTGCTGTGATGGCACCTTACTGTATTTTATTTCATATTCTACTCTCTTTTGTTTCAAAAAAAATGGTTCATCATCTGCTCCTGAAGCTTGCCTGCAAGGTTCCAGTTGTCTTTATGGAATCAGTGATCACTACAATGCTGTTCAGGGTAGTAGTCCTCTGCTTCTGAGCCTGCAATGAATAGAAAGCTCAAGAGCATGTTTGGTTCAGTTGTTATAATAATTGTCATTATTATCCACTTATTTAAATTAGAAATATTTCCTTTGCTAGGTATTCTAGTTATATTGGCCTGGTGGAAATGGAGGGTCTGGTCTCCTTCTTTCCTTCTTCCTGTCTCGAGAAACAAATAAACAAAAGATTTAAAATATAATAATATGTTTATATATATATATATATAAAACATTGATTTAATTCTTTCCCGGACAAGTTGCTCTAACCATTCAGCAACTCAGCTTAAAAAGGAAAGAACAAATGAGCAGGGTTCACCTATGAATTTGTCATTATCATTATTTTATATTGTGGTGCAGTGGCTTAAAAAGAAGCAGCAGGAGGCAGGACTGGCATTTTGACTGCATTTAGCCTTTGTTGAGGCTTGCACAGGTGTATTAATTCAGTTGTTTCATTTACCTTCAGCATAACACCCCTCACTTGGTAACAAAAGATCCTGTTAGGCATTCAAATGAGTTTGTGTTTTGCACAATTGAAGTGCAGTTGAGCTGCAAAATATAAAATCCAAACTAAAAAAAAAAAACTCAGCTGTGATGCTAGGAGAGTCTTGCTTGGGTTGAGAGAAACCCACTGGGTGCATAAGTAGATCAGGGATCCAGAAGATAGAACCCCGAGCAGATGTTGATGCTTAAAAACACAAAAAATATGGGCCAAGCTTTTACTTGTTATAACCTGGAATAGCTGTAGGAATTGCCTCTGGCTGGGACTTGAAGAAGTTTCCATTCCTACCGTTATTCCCAGCAGAGTTGTCCTGGGAGAGAGGCTTAGCGTTCGTTAGCCGCACTTCCATGGAGGCAATGGAAGCCCTTCTGTCAAGTTCTGCAGGTTGTGTTAATTGTGCAAGGAAAATCGGTTTGCTTGGGCAGTGAATTATCGTGGAACATGGAGACTTCCATGCTGAGGGTGTTTAACTGAGCATCCCTCCTTGGTGCGCTGCTTTCTGGCCTGGGCAGAGGTGGCATGTGGAGCCTCGCTCCCAATGAGCGAGATTTTAAGATTTGTTTTGGCTCATCTGTTCCAAAGTGAATGGGCCAGAGAAGAAAATTGCTCCCTCACCACTTGGGCAGTTGGAGTGAAAAGCTGGCAAACACCTTGGGGCCTGCACAGCTGTGCTGTACCCATCACTACAGACCTGGGGGAGGATTCAGCCCCAGGGGCTTCTGTCCTTAGACCTTGCATCCAGCCTTGGCTTTGTATTCGCTTCAATATTGCAGTTAAAAAATAAGTGGCAAAATCAAGGAGAGCCATTTAGAAAAAGCAACTTGACTTTAAAAATTCACTGATATTAACCATCTGATGTCACACTTTCAGCATTCCTAGGGCAGATGATATAGTGTTTTTCACACTTGGAGGGCTGGTCCCTATAGACCATTAACCATTCTGTGCCAGGGTAACACTCAGTGCTTTTTTTCAATAGAACACCTAGATTGCACATGATCCTGTGGATTAGGGTAACTTTAAAAATAGCATGTTCCCATTCTCACATAGGAATAACTGCTCACTAGAAGCATTTTGACCCCACTATAATGCCATGCATGCAGTAAATGCAGTGCAGCTTCTGCATGGCAACTAACACTGGGTGAAGGCAGGAAAAAATCCAGGCTGAATTTGCCTGAGGTTTGCTAATTCAGACAGAGCTCTGTGTACTGCTCATCTGGGAATAAAAGTGGTCCCTAACCTAAAAACATTGGTTATCCCTTCAGAGCATTGTCCAATTTTATCTGCTCTGTCTGCAGACTGGACATAGATGTGCTTAGAGGTGAGTGTTTCCAAAGCAGAATGGTGCTAAATTTATGTGTATATACATATGTGTATATATATGTAAATATTATATATTTCCGTATAATATTTACATACATGTATGTTATATATGTGTAAAATATACTTATTATATTTATTTATTATATATTTATTATTTATTATTTTGCCCATTTTTATATGGACTGTTATTTTGTCCCACACATTCAACATGCAGCTCTATCTAAATAAATGTGTTACTTATGGCCAGTTCCCAGGTTGGATCAGATCATATACACATCCCCGCTGGCTCTTTGATGGGATGATGGCTCGACTCGATAACAGAGTGTAATGTGTTTACCAGCTACCCCCGATCTTTAGCTTAAACGTAAGGTACTCGTCTTGGAGAATGGAACGGCTTTCTTGGGCAGCCAGGAGGTTGACCCGCCTGCCTGGAGAGCGGGGTTGTCAGTGCCCTTCGCCGAGCTTCAGTTAAAGCAGTGCTGGCAATGCCAACATTGTGTTTGGCTCCACTTGGGTCCCAATTTGCTCGACATCGCTGTACGTTGAAATGAAAAACATCTGGACGACTCACACACTCTGTTTAGACTGGTTACACAAATGCATGGCATTATGCAACCCAGGCCCACTATCCTATTTCCCCCCCTTCCTCTCTCTTCTGAAGCATTTCATATTTTGTTTTTTAATCTCTTTGAACGGGCGACTGGATGGCTTCCAGGTGCCACTGCTTGGCCTGCGCGCCTTGCACTTGCCCCGTCGGCACAGGTTGACCTGCCACCGTCTCATTGTTTTGCAGGAACGTCACGTGTCCTTCCTGTTGTCCAGCTGTGAGCCTCAGCGATGCTCACGGGGCCCAGAGACCAGCTGTGGGAGTGGATGAGGTTCCTCCTGACACACTGTGACCTGCTTCGGGCAGGGTGTTGAGCTCACTCGCTCCTTGAGCAATTCCTGTTGGAGAGCTCAGGCAGGGAAGACCTGCCTTAATAGCGTTGCTAACCTGTGTCCTTCCCAATTCGGACGAGTCTGTCTCGCTTGGGACATCCACCCAAGATGTTCCAGCAGGGGGAAGCAGCACCGGGCAGTGAGGTAGGAGTCCAGCACAGGATTTCCGATCTCTGCTACCCAATCCTCTTTGCTGTGCTCTCAGTGATCACACAAATGCATTTCTTCATCGTGTTCTCTTTTTGGGCTAAAAAGCAAGTAGGCCGTCTGGGCACAGTGATTGGGAAAAGCACAGCAACAGAAAACAAGGAGCGTTGTCCACTTGCTTTCCACCAGGCTTATGGCTGTTGAAAATCAAGTTTAGTAGCAAATGCTCTGCAAGCTCAACTTTTAATTAAAAGTGCATAATTTAATGTTGGAGACATCATTCTCCAAGGAGAGTACCATTAGACGTGCCCGCATCTGACCTGGACTGCTGAAATTGGCACTTTGCCTCCATTACACTAGAGATAGCAAAACCAAACTGCCTTATCGGTGTGGGACCTTGCCAAGCAGGCAGAGGAACTGTCTCCAGCCCAGATATCAAAAAAGAACTAATGTTCATTGGAGTTGATTTATGTTGTGTGTCAGCTGGGGCAACAACCTAGCATGGTTGCAGGAAGGGCTGCTGAATGCTGGCCTATACATTGTCCACACTGTTGGCATGTACACTAATGGGGCTGGTGTGCAATATGCTATCCCAAAGTACATCTCTGAAGGGTCTCCCAAATTACTTTCACAGTCTTCTGATCAGGCAGTATCCAATTGTGATGCTTCCTTTTCAATACAAGTAGGTGTGGGCTTCTTAAATATGTTTATATCTAGACATGTGCACATATAAATAACACTTCATATCTGGAAGAGAGGTTAATGAAAAAAACTAATTAGGGCCTGTTATCTCAGGAGCTCATGCTGTTCTTCCACTGCCTAGTTCATGCTTCCTTTATAGGATTTCCATTTTATCCTGTAGTAGACCTTGCTATAATCCTGGACTTTGTCAGTCGAGATGGAGGAATGGCTCCTTTAATTTGCTTGGAAGCGGTCTAGTCATCAGAGTATGGATAGCTTGGCTTCGTATCTTAATAATTTCCCTGCCTTCGTATGAATTCTTGAAATGGGAAATACCCCGGCAAGCCCCTGGATCGCTCACACTTGGCTCATGGCTACTGCTCTCCAGCGAGGTGGCCAAGGACGTCCCGTGATCCGAGTGGCATGATTCACCCCTTCTCAATGCCTCCTTTTACCTATTAGTGTCCTTTGAAGGATCGGGTTACCTTGCCAGTGGAAATATATGAGCTCACTGTGTGATATACCATAACTGCAACAGCAAATCATATAATTTTCCCCTGAAGGCTTGTTGTAGACTATGTTGAGTCATTTGTATTTATGATAGCTCGGGGGTGATTTAGTGTGACCTCATTTTGATAAAAGCCATTTAGAGCTCATAAATATGGGTGACATGCTGCCTCCTTGGCTCTGATTTTGAGTGGAGAGCTGCATTTGCATTGCCATTGGACTTTTATCATTGGGGAGAAGGAAGCGAGGAAGGGAAAGAGGGAGAGAAAGCAGGAAATGGAAGGAGTGGGTGAAATGCAGAAGCACAATGCGAAAGTGCCCTTGAGAAACCGAGGATGCAACTCTGCTTTGAGCTTCTGCTGTGTCCCCGTGTCTCCTCCTTGGCCGGGCTGCAGGCAGTGACGCTTCATCTCCACGGCTCACCCCAAGGAACAAGCCCATGAGGAAAATAACCTCTTTTAAAAGCTTAAATCATGCCCGGATGACAATAAATTATTGATTTTATTGGCCCAAGAGACTTCCACGACTTCACCTTACCCCCGTGACCCAGCTCCTGCCACCAAGGGGAAGTGTTTCTTTGGAGCATGCCAGTGACACCGGCCAGCCTCCTCCTTCACCATTTCCATGCAGCCTCTCAGCTCTCCCGTACGGTCCTCGGATGACTTCTTACACAATTTCCTGTTGCATCACGTTTTTTGTGGAGTTTACTTCTTTTGCTCTTTGCCCCTCTGGCTGGCAATGAATTGGATTCTCCTGATGTGGGAGAGCATGAATTTAGCACTCAGTTATCAAAAAAAAAAAAAAACCTTCTATGCGCTAGCGAGCTTTCTTTTGGGTTCTGTGCTGTGTTTTTTTTTTTTTTTTTTTTTACATAATTTCAA
>JAUBNY010048501.1:0-10229 GCA_032275445.1 Crypturellus soui
TCTTGACAGTGAGGGTGACAGAGCACTGGAACAGGTTGCCCAGAGAGGTTGTGGAGTCTCCTTCTCTGGAGATCTTCCAAACCCACTTGGACACAGTCCTGTGCCACATGCTCTAGGAGACCCTGCATGTGCAGGGAGGTTGGACTAGATGACCTCTAGAGGTCCCTTCCAACCTTCAACACTATGATTCTAGTCAATTCTCTTTCTGTATTGAAGTATTTCTACTAAGAAGCCCGGCACCTTTTAAAGAGAGCGATCGGCTTGTATTTGATTGCTGGTGTGCATATATCCTATCTATAAAACCCAATGTGTATTTTTCTTACATCAAATCAAATGTCAAGAACTGGCATCTTAATACCTTATCAATAGCCTTCTATGTGTTTCCCATAAGTTTCAGATTGCATTGACAGATAACACCGAACAGAAACTCCAGATACAAACTACAGATCCACCTAACAATCACTTAAGTGGAAGTGCACCATTAAAAAAAAAAGGTACACATTGAAAATAAGCCCAAAGGCCAAACACAACTTGGTGACGAACACCTGAGGACACAATGTCTGAGGTCTAAACAACTTAGATTTTAGCAGGTCCCACAGTAAGAAAGTTCCAAGTCAGTAGTTCAACTTATCAGGGCAAATTGGAGTGCTCAAAGGAGGGAAGAATCTGTAATTTAGGATCATCCAAGCACTTACATTATATTAAAACATCAAGTTTTTGAAACTTTAAGAATATGTTTAGAAGAGAAATAAATACTACTGTTTAAAAGCACCAATACCAAGTATTCTGCAACAGGAAGCAATTTCCTTCAGCCTAACTGGAGCAACAAGCTTGATCAGCTTCAAAAATCAGGAAGCTGATTTTTTTTATTCCCTGTTTTCCTGTAGAGCAGAGGAGAAGTGAATCCAGTTACAAAAGAAATGAACCTTCTCTCATCTCAGTGGTTGCTAAACTTTTAAAGAGACTAGTTAAGGACACTATCCAAATACCTAAGTGAAACATCAGACTCCTTGTTAGCATTTTCACTGCCTCTTTACCTGAGCAGCTAGAGCTACCGAGGTCAGATTTTTAAGCAGAGGTCACCCATTCTTAGGGAAAACCCAAGGGGTTATGAAAGAAATCACACTGCAGTGAAACTAGATGTTTTACCTCATCTTCTTGTACTTGATTTGTAAGAAGACCAAAACCTTTATGTTTAAACTGGTAGGGTGTGGTGTGATAAGAATTAAAAATTGCAAAGGCCACCTGAGGTAACTGGAGAACTTCTCCAGTGCCTAAACAGACCATCAAAATGAAAAAGCTGTTGAGCAAGTTCCAGTGCTCTGTAGTAAGATACATAGCTCACTTTGATCTTCCATGCTGATTTTCCCCAAACAACATAAATGACTTCCAGGTGTATTTCTATTTTAGCTTTTTTTTAGGAAATATTCTACTTGTCTTTTCTACCTCCTACTCAAAGTAAGAGAAATTTTTTTGTTTTGCTAATACTTGAAGAAAAACACTATTAGCAAGACTGTATTTATGGTATGCAGATATTAAATTCTATGTTGAATTTATTAGATGTTTGCTTCATTTGGGAGAAGCAATTTAGAATTCTAGGATAACTATTAAAAAAAGAAAAAAAAATAAATCATTAATTAGTCAAAACACTGATAGTTAACTGAAACTGCACAGCCCCACTGAGAGGAACACAGAGTCGGTACCTGATGCTCCTCCCACACTCACATTCGCATTAATTTGTAAAGGCAGTTCATTAAGTTCAGGACAAATCAAAAGCCACAAAAGCATGAAAACTGTTTCCTCCTGTTAGTCTGCACTCCTGGGTGGCTAGAGTGAAAAAGGTTTTATTACAGATAAAGTATCAGAAAACCCCGTGTAAAAAATTTATATATTAAGAATCATTAGAACTGTGTAGAAAATAAAGCTTCATTACTAAATAAAGCCACACTTTACTTGGTAAAACCAGTCATGGTTTTCAGTGAGTCTCTGCAGAACTCTCGTTCAGAATTTACAAAGCTGAATAGAAAATATTAAAAATTTACAATACTTAATAATCTTTCTTTCTCAAAAGCTTTTTTTTGTTGAAGATAGTGCAATTGTGAGATACGTTTATGAAAATTTTTCTTTCACGGTATTTTTCAAACACTGCTATTCGTTTATGTTTTTCTGCCAATGTGGCACTAATAAATCTCTAGTGAAAGCTTCCCCTGAGGTTCTAAATCTCTCATCTATGTTTTGTAAGGAAAACTAAATGCAAAGAGTTTTTTTTCTTTTTTAATATACTATAAATGATGAAAAAAGCAAGGTCTTTATCACACAATAATGCTAGAAACTTTCATCCTTGATAAAAAAAAGCCTCCTACACACATATAGCAGCCCTGAGAACAAAACTATTGTTCATGTTTCTGATTTTAAAATAAATGCAGTTATTCAGATAAGGAGTTACTAACTAAAAGTTATTCTTAAAATGTGTATCTACAGATAGTTTTCCTGAAGAACATTTTGAAATATTAACTCCATCCAAAACCCACTTTAGAGTAAACTCTCCTACTACCGTGTAATTTTCTTCAGTGTAAATGATTTGATCCTGTGACAAGTGTGCCTCTTCTTTCTGAGCCTCTAAGTTCAGCACAACTTAAAATATTTACACCTTTCAGAGTGTAAAGTGTGCTAAAAGAATGATAAATGAAGATGTCCTTGGAGGTATTAATTGTTTTCAAAATGAATTCAGGCAATTTCTGAATGAATTGGGACTGATCACTTAAGAAGCTTTTGCCACAGTTCTTTCTAAAAATACCTTCAAATAGTATGTTACAATCCTTTCCACTGCAAAGGTTCAAAATCTCTGCTGCTCCTGACTTTGATGAGGTTTCCTTGCATTTCAGCAAGGAAAACTGGGCAGTCAAATAGCTGGATGACTGGGGGACACTAAAAATGGGGATTGCATTCGTTAGCTCTGGTGAATACCTGCACATCTTCAAAGACTGCTATTTCTGCAGCCTCTTGGAGTCAGTCAGCAATCGGGCAGAAACATTTGTGTTTCTTTCCATGTTATAATGAAAACAAGGCAGGCCATGCACACATAGATTGATAACTGAATTTATTCAGGAATTTGTTGTAGCTTCTTCTAAAAGGTTTCTTCTTAACTTATTTTTGTTAGTATTTATTTTCAGGTTTTTAAACCTATCCTTCCACTGTTCTACTTCACAGTTTCTGTGAAGATTTAAGTGAATATATCTGGAAAAATGCTCATGGGGAGGGAGAAGCATGGTTAAAAGTTAACAAATTTGTTTGGGAGAAACAGACACACACTCAGACACACCAAACTTCTATAAAGAAAAAAAACAACTCTCCCCAACCTCCTTTCTTTCAGTGACAAGGAAACCTGACATTCCCTCTCCTTCCAAAAGCCCATAGACTAACTGCCTGCAACCACCCACTGTCCTTTGTGGGCAACCTGGCAGGAAAAATTCCACCTATGGTAACTGTAACTGAGACTCTAAATGAACCTTTGGAGCACATGAAACTGCAGCAAGCACATTTCCAGCGAGTGACCCCAACAACTCCAATAGCTGCTAGGAGTTAACCTACCCATTGCTCTCTGTGCCCATTATTTTTACCAAACACACGTTAGCTACTGGGAGCTAAAAGACATTTCACAGTAACCTTCATGCGTACCACCAAGCACTTAATTAACCTAATTTATCTAGAACAGTTCTTTTCAGATGCTTGGCATTTTTGAGGAATAGTGCTCATGATGGCTTCCTACTCAATGATAGTAATAGCCATCCCATCACCAAGTGCCGAACTGCCATATAATTTAATATTTTGGAGGAAAGGAAGTTTCTGCAAATACAAGTTATGATTTTTACAATTAACAGAATTTTTAGTCTAGTGTTCATATGACAGGAGTCTGGAAAGAGGTACAAGATATTCTCTTATTTAAGGATGACTATGATTAAAACAAAGCAAAGAAGAAAAAAAACCCAACAAGCTTAATTTACCTGCTTCTTAATTCCATAATCATCACATGCTTCAGCTTTCATTTTTTCAATCTTTTCTTCTTGCTGTTTTGCTTCTTTTTCATACATAACTTTTTCTTTTGCCAGCCTGCAATTAAACCAAGTGATTGTGTTAATTTACTCCATTATAGTAAAAGTTACACCACTGAAAATAAAACAAACAAAAAAAAACTTGAAAGCTGCAGCCCTCTGAGATATTAGAGTTTTTACAAAGAAAGGCTGTTTAACATTTCAATGAATTGAATCTATGAAATGCTGCATTTAGCTATTATGTATAGTAGTTCTTTTAACAATATTTTCAATAATAATATTTTTATTTTCAAGGCTCCATGTAGAGTATCCTAAAAAGCTATATATTAGTACTTCGTTTCAAATGCATAAAAGAAACAGAAAAGGAGTTGCCTTGTAGATCTGGATGACAGCTAAGGAACAGGAAAGCTATCTTTGTATTATTTTATCTGACTTCAATATGCAAGGCAATTTCTGTTTCAGAAGTGAGTTTTGTTTTCCACGGGCTCAGTCAAAAACAGCAACTGATAAACATAAAAAATTCTGAAGGTCAGAAGAGAATATTAAGATAGTCTAGACTGATGCTCTGTACTAATTTTTGCACAGTAATTCCACATGCATATACCTACATGCTGGACTACATAATGCCAGATTTAGTTCAAATTATCCTTTTGGATCTGGAGAAGGATGAAGCAATTCCTGGCTGGTGTTTTCAAGACAAAAACAAACACTGAGATTCTAATGCAAACATGAGTGTGCTCCAAAGAAAATTCTTCCCCTAACAAGAACAAGCATCAGATTAGCCTATATTAGATAAAATTGTTTAAGTGGGAGAACTTACCAGTCAAAAGAATGTAATCAGAGGCAAGAAGCAAAGACTATATTATACAAATGAAAAGAGAATAAATAAAGGTCTTGTAAAGAGCTTCATGGTCAAATTAGCGTATCAGGGCAAATTAATTCCTAATTTGTCACAGTTAAGCGCTCCACTAGGAGAGCTGCTGGGGACAGACAGCTCAGAAAAACGCTGGGGCAATAGGAACCTTTCGTGAACTACAACTACAGATGGAGCACCCCAGGAATGCTTGAAATACTTGAAAAAAAATCCCAGAGCATGTTCTAATACTGTAACACCAGATACTCCTGCCTGCTTTTAGCAGAGCTTATATCACATCCAAAATTGTTTTGCCCAGAGAGCTTCATGCTGCCGTTCCATGTGGTTTGCAACGTGGACACTTTCGGGCCATTTCTAGAAGGCAGCCAAGCACCAGCTTTGAAATGTACTACCAGGGAAAGACAGCTGCCTAATTACTACTAATAAAGACACTAAATCAGTGGCTGTAATTTCAGGTACTGTAACTAGCTCTAGTATTAGTATCAGCAATTATTGTTTTAATAGAGAATGAGTTAATTGTTTGATCAAGGTTGCTTGATTTAATTCCACACAGTATTATTCGCTTTACTATTTTTAGGTTCCAAAAAAAGTTAACTTTAATCAACCAGAGACAACTGATGTTTTGAATGAGGACAACAAATTCCTTCACGGGTGTGCGCATGTGGCAATATAATTAAAAGCAGCTTTTATGTGCATCCACTTATTATAATGCGTCTGCTATTAAAACAAAAGATGACTTGCATCACTAAAACTTGTGTTTGGAATTATTTTCATTTTTAGCTAAAATAACGGCTACCATATGTTTGTCATTACTTACATTTTCACATTATATTTCCATATTCACATCTCTGCACATTAACTTTGCAAGCTGAACACCATTCAAATTTGTTTGCTTTTATCGAAGGGGAGAGCATGGCGCATTCTGGCCCACTTCAGAAATAAACTGAATTCAGTGATTTTTATGTCTACCATTTTCAGAGCTGGATCCCTAAGAATTATATATGTATTGATTTATCTACTTCCCCTTTTCTGTACTTTTTCTGTATATTTTAGAGGCAGAATTTGAGGCATTCCCCAAAAGGGTCATGAGAATATTAACAAATCCAGGAAATATGAAACCTGGGAAAGGGGTTATATTAAATCATTATCTGATCAATCAATTCTGATTGATCAGAATATCAATATCTGATCTTATCAATTATAGTGGAGTAATACCATCCTTCAGTCACCTCTTCCTAATAATTTTAACAGAGGTCTGCACAAAAGTACCTGCAAGACACTTCCTCTCCTCAAGATTCTGGCTTTTCAAAGTTCTAATATACAAAAACAGAACCTTTGTATGTGGTGTGAATTTGCAGTGACCAGAGTAAAAGTAGCTCACTAGTCTTGGAAAACAGCCAGACCCTAAGTTGTTGCACCTCAAACGCACAAATCATTCATGGTTTAAAAAGCAAAAACAAGAGAAAAAAAAAAAAAAAAAAACAGGATCACACACAACCATAAAACTCTTTGCAGACATAACTCCAGCAGACATTACACACAATGCAATAAAAAAATGCAAGTTGCAATATGTAGCAAAAGTGTTTTTAACTATATAATCTAAAATCGAGAAACGGAACAATGTAGATTGCTGATCATAGCTGCAGTTACCATACTTAACAAACCTTTATCCTATTACAGGTGATTCCTTAAAATATGCCTATGCTTTAAGGTAAATCCTACATTTAGCCTTATTTCATCTGCCCAATATTCTGCACACTGCAATAGCTTTGTAAATAAGCCCAACTTCTCACCAAGTACAGCTGCATATTTCAACGCAGGGGGCTTTAAGAAATACTGTCAGCTTTGTGGCCACTAGCCTCCAATCTGATTGCCTAAGTTTGGAATCTAAAACTCTATTTTTGGATTTTTTTTCTTCAGTGAAAAACAGTGAGCCTGTTTTTCAGCAGTACACTATAAACAGGACTTAGATGGACATTAATAGGAGAGAAAGGTACTCAACACTCCTTTAAAAGGAACAAAATCTAGAATTTCTATTTTGTCAGTGAAATTAAGATGGTTTTTCTTCAGGTGCTCTGAATAAAACATTTTGGCACTACAACACACATCTCAGGTGCCTTAAAATGCAAATGTATTTTTCTTCTAAAAAGCAGCTATGAAAGTTGACATATAATATGATAATTAAGTGGAATTTAAGTTGCTGGTATAAGAACAGAATTTCAATTGAAGCAGGAGTAGCTTAAAATGTTTAAAAGAAAAAAAAGAAGAAAGAAAAAGAAAAAAGAAGAAAGAAGAAAAAGAAAAAACATGGGAGAGTTAACACCAAAATAATGCCTCATAAAGCACATTATAAGGCAATGGTAACACATTTATTAGTGGACTGAACTGGCCTTGAAAGTAAGCACTACTGTGGTTTGACACTTCCTTCCAAAAAGTCACTAGTCACTGTTGCCTCCCCTCAAACTCAAAGAAGTAGGAGAGCAGGATTTGTTCTGTGCCTTGCATCTCTTGGCTAGACCTGGATATTGAGATATACTTTATACAGATGAAAACTGAAATACAACTTCATGTAGTTGGAAACAAGGTTACTGTTAACTTTTAACTTGAAATATTTCACAGAAGCCTGACATTGCCTATGCACGCTTCTTGAATTCTTCATGGAGATTTTTTTTTCCATCGCATCTCACACTTAGTATATAAGACAAAAACCTTTCTGGTCTCGTTTACTGTGTGCAAAGTTTGTTTGCACAAAAATATAAAAAGCATCACAGAGTAATGGAGGGAAGTACAGAAATAAGCAATTATTTTGCTCTTTCATCGTGTCCCCAGCCCTCTGATCCCAAATAGTTTTTATCCCAGAAACCAGTTTATCGATGATACACAGTTAGTCCAGTGAGAGGTATTACCTACGACTTGGCTCTGCCTTTTCTATTTGTAGAGGGTCATGTCAAATATGCTCCAATTTCTGTCTCCAGGCCTGTGACAGTTCTAAACTACAGCCAGTTCTATTTTTATACCAATGCTATAAATCCAGTCATTTGCAATCCAGCTGCACGCTCATTAGCTGCGAACCGTAGCAGTTCAGCTCATTTCTGCTCATTCTACTAATCTCATGTCTTCACTCCATTTATTTGCCACTTTTGCTGCTGCTCCTCCACAAAATACAACACTGCCCCTTCTAAGATTAATTGATCATCAATTTAATTCTAATTTGGACCAAGTCAGGTGGTAAATGGACCGCTTTTGCTTGATTGCTAGTGAAACATGTGCAAGCACATTGATAAATTTTGATTATTTATCAATTACAACCAAGTGAAGTAAATCTACTAAATAAATTCTAGCCTGATTGCTATAACAGAGTTTGAAAATATTGCTATTGATAATGATTCTCGCTAATAGTCTTTTCCGACTGCAGTTGCTAGGTTGTTGGCACAACAACAAAGAATTCATTTTTCATAACATCAGCTGCGTATGTCTCAGCAATTCTTCATTAATCAGTTACATTATGGGGCCGCTCCTCCGTAATGTGTGTTGCTTTGCTCAGAAAGCCTAAAATACTTTGTCATATTTTATGTCAATTACCAGTAATTTTAATATCCTTCCATCAAGGCATCTTGTAATAGTTAGCATATGCTACAGTAAGTGTCTTAAGGCTCCTTGAGATGAGTTATATTGTAGATACGGTTGTGTTTCGTAATGCTCTTTGGAATGCAAATAACAAAATGACAGGCTAATGAAAAAACATCCCTTGATCTTAATTTCTTATTGCACAGGCTAAGTCATATGAAGGGTGGAGCTGAGCTTATTTAAAATGAATCTGTCAGTGTGTTTTCCCAAAGTTAATGGAAAAGCAGCTCTCTGGAAAATGGAAAAAAGAATTAGACTCAGCACACATTCAACTAATACTGTATTTTTGAGCCATGTAGCCAGTGCCAGTTCAAATGACAAAACTAAATTACTCTTGTCATTTTATTAAGGGTATCTGCTGTGTAAGGAGCCAACTCAAAAGTGCAAAACTGTAGAAAAGCCATGCACAGTATTTTTAACTTCCAAAGAGGAAAAAGGAAGCAGTGGCAATGCTTCATTTTACTTTGCACTGTGACTGCAGGTCTCACCCAAGGCCACACTTTAGTAAATGCACACCCAGCGCTGTTGCAGAATTATAAATGATCTGGAATAGAGGCCACTGTTCATTGAAAACTATTTCAGTAGACTGAATAAGACAAATTTCTTTATTAGGTGCATGAAAATAATTTTTCCTCAGACATAAATAAGCCATTATTCAAACTTGGTGAAAGTGTTTTAAAACACTGATTAATATCTGGGTTTGTACAATACATAAAAGGGTTGCTGGTTACTGACATATTTATTTTACATACAGTTAGTGTTTATTTTGTGCACTCCCCTTTTGCCACTTACCCACCTTGTGTCTGAGGATCCTGAGGTTAAAGACATTAGTTTCCTCCTTTCCTGCTCACCCTAGCACATTGTGCAAGTGCTTATGTACAAAGATAACAAGTAAAGAACTTAAGAATTTCCTAAAGCATAGAAGTAATGCTCTAAAACTAACTATTCCAAGCTGGGGGGAGAGAGGGGGGATTGCTGGATTTAATCACAGTAGTTTTTGAGAACCTTATTCTGGAATCGAGTAGCTGAGCTTGGTATTTAGCCAATCTATTATTCGTCATCCATTGCAGAGTACCTTCCCCTAGGAGGGTCTCCACTGCATGCGGGGCTATGATGGTGAGTTCTTGTCCCATAGTGAGTTTGTCCGTCTCTTCCACAAGCTCTGCTGTGGCTGCTACAGCCCTTAGGCAAAGGGGCCACCCGGCCGTCACTGGGTCCAATCTTTTTGACAAATAGGTCACCGGCCTTTTCCAAGGACCCAAGTCCCGGGTGACTATCCCCCCCTGCAACTCCTGTCCTCTCATGCACATATAGACAAAAAGGTTTTGATATATTGGGTAATGCTAAAGCTGGTGCTTGTATAAGGGCTTGCTTAAATCTGTTGAAACGCCTTTTCTTCCTGCGAACCCCACTCCAATGGTTTAGTATCTCCCCCCGCTGTAGCTCGAATGAGCGGCTTTGCCATTTCTGCAAAACCCAATATCCATAGCCTGCAGTATCCAGCTGCCCCCAGGAATTCCTGTACTTGTTTCTTTGTCTTGGGGGTTGGGATCTGTATAATAGCTTTCACCCTGGAGGTAGAAAGTTTCCTTGTTCCCCTTTCTATAAGGTACCTGAGATATTGTACCTGTTTCTTGCATATCTGAGCCTTTTTAGCTGACACGCGATACCCGAAC
>JAUBNY010048503.1:0-10223 GCA_032275445.1 Crypturellus soui
TTTCATATATAAACAGGTTTTGGTCTTCTTTCCACAAAGATAAAGCACATATGTGTAGCCCCCCCCCCAAAAAACAATAGTAATAATTGTACCTGTGGGTTTGGTCTTGCCTGCCGAAGTGCATGGGAGCATTTTGTCAAAAAAAAAGATGGAAGGGCGAAATTGATGGGCCAAGAATAAAGCAGGGATGCAGGAATAAGACATAAGTAAAATGGTACTACTCAGAGGAAATGCATGAAATGCACTGTGGTTGCAACCTCACTGGAACTAGATTTTTAGTGCAGCAGAGATCTCTAACAACTCAGTTGATGGAGTGACGGGTTCTCAGCCTGTATCTGTTTCCCTCTGAACCTGAGCCATTATCTCTTGCAACCACTTCTGTGGTTTTGGTGGGGAAATAAATCTTGGTTTGAGGATTTTTGTTTGTTTGTTTGTTTTTTTAAGTCTTCCCCAACACATCTCCAAGATTTCAACTCCCCGATCCAAAGTACGGAGGCAACTGGGAAAGAGAACACCAATGTTCTCATTTCAATATTAGAAATGGACAGAATAAATAAATTAAGTAAAAAAAAGGCAAGTCTTCCTCCAAAACGTTCAGCACAAACTTTGGAGTTGCAGCTCTGCCAGAGCACATTGCAAACTTACTGCTCAAAGAGCAAACGAAGTTGGCACTCCGATTCCCCTACCCACTTGCTGAGGCCATCTGCACCTTTTCTCATGAAAAAGGATATTCTCCTGTCGCCTTGGCTGCACTTGTTAGCAAGGGCCTGGGCAACCCAGGTCTTTCAGTTCCTGGGGGGCTGTAGAACAAGCAGCCTCTGTAATAAAGAGAGATTCACACAGGACAAAATTGTCAAACAAGCCCATTTCAACCTTCACCCCTAAGATGATCAACCCCTTCCTCCGAACCAAAACACAACAGTAACAGCTAAACTGTGAGAAAAGCTGGAACAGGAGGAAGTTTTGTGTTTCTAAAGGATTTCACGTGACGATAAGCAAAATTAACTAAGGGGGATTACAAAATCAGACCCCCACTCTCTTCTGCAGAGAGTGCAGTGTCCAGCAGGACACATCCAAAACTGCTCCCAGCACCATAGGGGACCACGGCAGAAGGGAGCCAAACAAAAGCCAACCTCCGGGGCTGCAAGTTTTACAATACTAGTTTGATCTTCAGTTAGATATATATAATATACTAATATACTCCCTTTTTAAAGCACCACACACCAGATCTTCAATCATGCCAAGACCTTTGCTTACATTTTGAAGCTGCATATACTCAAGATTTTATACATTTTAAACAAGCTATTATTACTACTAAAAGAAAAAAGAACCTCAACTATGCCCAAATGTTTGAAGCACAAAAAAAAAATATATTGATGCCTCAGTGTAACATCCTCCCCAAATTAGCTGAATTAGCGTTTTGTAAAGGTGTGTTGCCTTGGGGGCTGAATTGGAATTTCTCAAAGACTTCCAGATAAAGCAGTGGAAAAATCACCATCCCTGTTAATGTTGCAATGTGTGTGCATCTATCTGCACTGCACGGGCATCAGCCAGACTTGCTCTCATGTTCGTTCCCTCCTTGTGAATCCCCTTTAAGTTGTCTTTCCAAAAGTTAATGGAAAGACCCCTGATGGGAATTAAGAATGAGAAAGGCTTCTTCTAACTGAAGGGGAAGCTGGAAGCCTTTTATTTTTAAGCATTGGAAAGCAAACGTGTGTAACAAAAGAGAGGTATTTCAGAAATATCTACCTGAAAACATATTTGTTAAATAGGTAATACATCAAATGATAATAACAGATATTAAGTAGCAAAAACACTTTTTTCTCCATTTTGAACTTCATGCTAGAGTGGGTTTCTTTCTAAATAAACCGTAAAGCAAAAGAAAGGTAGAATTTTACATTAAAAAAGTTAGGTGAGCTCCCCCAATGCAGTTGCTCAGAAACAATCAATCTAAAAATACAGCTCGAGAGTGCTGAGTGACAAACACCAGTCCCTTAGATACGATTAAATATTGCTGCAGTTTAGAATCTGCACAAGATTCAGAGAATAACACTTTCCAGTTAGGCAGATGCTCTTCTTGTTCAGGAGATCCCTCTCCATCCTCTGATTCCATTAACCTGGAATTTCTGTTGCGGCTGCATTTCCTCCATCTCTCCAAACACTCTTCAGGTTCATCAGAGGAGGAGAACAGGGAATCTCTGTTGTGAGGTGCCCGTTTCCCGCCTGCAAATATTTAGAAAAAATATTTTAAAAAAAGATTTAAGTTCTCAGAGATCTTTAAAATAACTACAGACTACAAAATAGATGGTATACCAAATTAAGTATATATTGTTTAATGCCATGTATCATATTTAAATACTGAGATCATAGTGGATTCGTCTAGCTAAGACTGCTATTATCTTCTTTATATGCACCAATTACAAGCCTTTTTTTTTTGAATTTCACATACAAACAGAAACTTTGTTTCACCCAAATGTCAAGTCAAACCGTTCATAATTGTTTATTTTAATCATGGGACACAGGAGACAAAAAATCTACTAAAATGGCCAGGCAGACTCTCCCTTTAAATAAATTATCTCTAAGTTTTTTTAAAAATGATTTCTACTCCTCATAATTAAATAGTCTAAGATTTTTGGAAGGAGGCTCTGGCTTTAAATCCAAAGCTAAAGAATTTCAATTGCTGAATGTCAGCCAATATCTGCATGATCATCTCAGTGCTAATCCCAGAATATTGCTCTGTAAACACCTAGTGGCCAACAGAAAGTTTTCTTAATGCCCTCAGACTGTCACAGCAATAGTCATGATTATTCCCTAATTCCCATCAGTCTGAAAACTCTTTAAAGCACCATTTAGTGCCGTGACTGACAGCACTATTGATAAAGAACAACTATCGCTAACTTGATGTTACTTTGTGACCGATTCCTGTTGCTGAACATCTTTTTCTGACAGGAGAAGACAGTCCAGAGCAATACATCTTATGCTGCTTTGGTTCTACTGAAAGCAAAGATTTTAGGGGAGTGATACATTCTCCTTTAAGATAAAGCAGGGCAGCAAAAATAAAATAAATAAAATAAAATAAAAATAAAAAGGCAGAAAGCGATGTTTCACCCATTTATAACTCCAGAAATAAGTTTCAAGGATCTTTTATCAATGCCTAGTACAGAGCAAACACAGTAGCTTTTTTCAAGAAAACAAAGTGACAAAAGCGTCAGACTACCCTGCTGGAATGGTTACTTTTCTTTCAAGGATTTATACATATATCTTTTTAGACTTCTCAGTGGAGATCTTTAAATTAAATCAGTAAGTTCAGATATGGAAATAACAGAACTTAAAGATTAAGTTTTTGATAAAACCGCAATGAAAGAAAAATGTTACTATAAGCTAAACTACAAGTAGAAAAAGATTTATAAAAAGTAGACCTTCTGCATGTTATTTTCACAGACACAGTACTTTATTTCAACATATAGAACTAAAAATACCTAGATAAAAACTGATTTGTACAGGAGCTCTTTGACAGACAGAAAACAAGTCTGATCAAAGCAAACATGTCATTTTTGTTTTATGAATGAAGAAAGCTCTTTTTCCATTGACAGAAAACTTACTAGTTTTCTTTTTTTAAAAATTTTTTACATCGATAGAGAACTTGCTAGTGTTTAAAGAAACTATTTACATAGAAAGGTTCTTACAATGCATTCAGTTTTAATATCCTCCACATCCAGTTTCTGCATTGTAACAAAAATTTATTCCGCTCCGTAATTTGGTTCGAGGTTAAATCACTGAAATCAGTGAAACCTGCCAAACTTCCAGGTTTCATTTAACTATCTCTTCTCAAAACAGCTTCAGATGACTTTGGCCAGAGAGTTCCAAAGTTTGGGGGCTAAGAGCAATAGAAGGGGTGACCAAGTGCAACCCTCGTTTAGAAACCAGCCTCAACGGAAATCCTGGAGATCCTTTGGGGTTGCTGCTGCTCACCTTCTTCAGCTTCCTCATTGCTTTTGTCCTCATCTGATGTCAGAAAGAGGATGGGGAGAGAAGGGAGAAAAGAATCTCTGCGTTGGTTTATCAAGAGTAGTTTATCACTTCAAATGCACAAGCGTGCAGATACAATCTCAGCAATCAAGGGAAAGGGAGATCCCAAGAGAGGTTGGAAAAGAGGTAGGATTTGTATACAAGCGATGACCTTCTCTTGAAAAGTCACTCCACTGCTAGGGTGCTGACATTAAAGTTAATGGAATTATGGTTCCTTTGTAGAGTTTTAGCTGCAGATTTAGCATAGCTGTATTCACTGTATATCCTATTACACTTCCCTTTTAAAGGTATTAATTGACCAGACATAGCAAACACAGGAATATATTACCTGGTCAAATTAAATTCCATGTTAAATGAAAAGGAGGGAAGCGCATCTGAGGACGACACGTCAGAAAGCGATGGAATCATTTCTCCTACGGATGTTGAAGTGCTTTCATTGAAATAGTGTCTTGATTCCTAAGAAAAGAAAGAAATTCCTATACATTTATCTGAATCACATACAGTCATCTAAGAAGGAAATTCTGCCTGACTGAGGCAGAACTATGGTTCTAAAACTCTTCTGACTGGTAGAGAGGCAACTAACAGCTGGTAAATCCTGGCCCACTTCTGCACCTACAAGCAGCTCTCAGAAAAACAGCACATTAATAAAAAAACAAACAAAAGAGTCTTTCAAAGCTAATGTTTTCCCTTCAGCTTTTCTTGTATATGATTTAAGCTTAATATTTGGGAAAAAAAAAAGAACAACAAAAAAAAACAAAAAAATTCCATACTTTTGTCTTTAACATAATCATTTTTAAAGTTACCTCATAAATATAGAGTTTCTAGCAACTTCTATTTCAAAATAATTTGTTCACAGAGACAGTTAAGCTTTGCCTAATGTATCCTGGAACTGAAATCTTAGATAGGAGGATTTCTCTGCTATCTGTGTCCTGCTTACAAGGGCACTCAGAGGACAAAAATATTTCCTTTGGAAGGACTGCATTTATCCACAGGGAACCAAAAGGGAACATAAAATGCCAGCTGGTGGCTGAGAACTCCTCCTTCTCCTGATACTTAAGACACATTGTTGAAAAGATCTCCCATCCCTTGCTGTACATAATTATTGTGAACACTGCCCACTCAAAAAGAAAGAAATGAACAAAAAAAAAATCAAAGTTTGTAGCGCCTCTTATTCCTGTTCTCCTTGTCTAAGGACCGTCTGGGATTAGGGAGGACCTTGAAGGACATTGAGAGGAAGGAGCAAAGCTGGGGCCAGGTGGAGATCAAGGTGAACTGCAGACCACTGTGGGGAAGCAGAGGGACAAGGGCTACAAGAAAGAAGGAAGGAAAGAAGGAAAGGATGAGAAAGAAAGAGAGAAAGATAGTACAAACAATTCCTATCCAGTGGCACGACCTCACCTATCTGTGCACTCTACTAGTGAGTTCCACTGTTTAATTGCCGAATCCCATCCTCATCGTTAATTATGTTCCGGATGGGCTCGGGATTCAACAATAATCACGCCAGAACGAGGTGACTATATCGAGCATTTATTCGGGTGAAAGCACATGAAAGCAGTAAAGTCTGGATAACTACTCACCAGGTAATACCTGCTAGCGGGATCCTGGGCCTGAACATCCCCTCGAGGTGCCAGATCAGAGAGAGAGTTGCTGATCAGCTCCCTCAGAAACAGCACAGGCCTCAGAGTTAGGAGTTTGTCCTTGCTCCCCTCTCCCTCTCCTCACTGTCCTCTTTATGCCCGGTGCATCCTGGCACGTAGGGTCAGTTCGACCCAGGAGCCAGGCACGGCAGCAGACAAACGCCGCCATGAGTTTCCTTTGGGCCCTTCTCAACAGCGTCCTCTCTGTTCCAACTTGAACAGCCGCATGACTGAAACTAGCGCCGCAGCAGTGCCACTAGCAACAACCAGAACCACGTTACTATCTAGGAGATGTAGGTTCACCCCCATGCGAGCTTCTCCCACTGGTGTTGACCAGCTCTATGAAAGGAAGAGGTCAGCAAAAGAAGGATAAAGGGGAAGTCTCTTTGCCTGTAAGTCACAGGGCTGTAATACTCACCAGATGGTGCCTTCCACTCACTCCAAGAACTGTTGGCAGCCTGAACCCCACTCCCGCCTATCGGAAACCTATCCTAAGCCTACCTATCATAGAATCACAGAATCCTTAAGGTTGGAAGGGACCTCTAGAGATCATCCAGTCGAACCCCCTGCACACACAGGGTCACCTAAGGCATGTGGCACAGGATTGCGTCCAAGCGGGCTTTGAAGATCTCCAGAGAAGGAGACTCCACAACCTCTCTTGGCAGCCTGTTCCAGTGCTGCTGTGACCCTCACTGTCAAGAAATTTTTCCTTAAGTTCCTGTGGAACTGCTGGAGATGCTCGTCCTAACGCGCCCCAGGATCCCATTGATCTTCTTGGCCACAAGGCCACACTGCTGCCTCATGGTCAACTTGTCGTCCACCAAGATGCCCAGGTTCTTCTCTGCAGAGCTGCCCTTCAGCAGGTCAGTCCCCAGCCTGTCCTGGTGTCTGCGGTTATTCCTCCCCAGGTGCAGGACCTTCCACTTGCCCTTGTTGAATTTCATAAAGTTTCTCACCACCCAGGTGTCCAGTCTGTCCAGGTCCCTCTGGATGGCAGCGCAGTCCTTTGGGGTATCAGCTACTCCTGCTGGTTTTGTATCATCAGCAAACTTGCTGAGGGAGCACTCTGTGCCTTCATCCAGATCATTGATGAATAAATTGAACAGGACTGGGCTGAGGACTGACCCCTGGGGAACACTGCTAACTACAGGCCTCCAACTAGACTGCACCGCTGATCACCACCCTCTGAGCTCCAGACAGACAACTATGCTAAGCCTACATGCCTTGAGCCTACCTGGGCCAGGCTAAGCCCTGCCCTAAGCCTACCTACCCAAACGCGACCTACCCCAACATAGCCCTGGCCTGATGCTGCCCTGCTCCTGCCCTCACCAAGGCCATCCAGGAGCTGCCTCCCCCAGCCCGGCCCTCCACCCACCGCTCTGCTCTGCCCTCTGTACCAGCCTGCCGGCCTGCACTGAGCTCCCCTCTGGCCTCCTCTCCACTGCCCCCCAGCCCAGCCCCAGCCTCTATCCTAGTACGTAGACAGCTCAGTCCACTATGACATTCCCTTTGTGACCACTCCGACGTGTCATTGTGACCCCCCCCCGCTGTGTCATTCCCATTGCGACCACCCCAACATGTCATTCCCATTGTGACTCCCCCGACTCGTGTCATTCCCATTGTGACTCCCCCCAAGTTGTGTCATTCCCATTGCGACCACCCCGACATGTCATTCCCATTGTGACTCCCCCCAAGTTGTGTCATTCCCATTGCGACCACCCCGACATGTCATTCCCATTATGACTCCCCCCAAGTTGTGTCATTCCCATGGTGATCCACCTGCTGTGTCATTCCCATGGTGACCTCCCCTGCCTTGTCATTCCCATTGCCACCACCCTGACGTGTCATTCGCACTATATCCACAAGACTATTTCTTGCAGAAGACTTAAAACTTAAAAATGCTAAAGTAGAAACATGTCAGAATATAAATGTAGCAATCCCTCTGTCATCAGCTTAGTCCATGAACATACACTGCGTGTGCAGTATCTGGCAGTGCTTTTAATTGCAGAATCTGGCTTCTGCTGCTTGCAGTTTAGAGCTGCCTGTGAAGAGCTCTGCTCCTCGCACATCCAGGCTGTGTGCAGGGACACTCCCCACCAGAGACCACAAACTGAAGCATCAAAAGTTCCACAGGAACTTAAGGAAAAATTTCTTAGACAGTGAGGGTGACAGAGCACTGGAACAGGCTGCCCAGAGAGGTTGTGGAGTCTCCTTCTCTGGAGATCTTCAAAACCCACTTGGATGCAGTCCTGTGCCACATGCTCTAGGTGGTCCTGCGTGTGCAGAGGAGTTGGACTAGATGATCTCTAGAGGTCCCTTACAACCTTAAGCATTCTATGATTACCTGAAGCTCCTTTTTGAAAGATGCTGCAACAGGAGGCATATTCAGAGAAACCCCATTCAGCCCGAAAAGGGTCCACTGGATTTAGGGGGCCTGGCCTCTGATTGGTAACTAATTCATCCTTTAGGGTTATAATGGCTTCTGCATGAGTTGGAGTCCAATCCCACAGTTTGTTCTTTCTCAGCAAATCATTTAGAGGATGGGCAATTACAGAGAACCCAAGAACATGTTTCCTCCAATATCCCAGTTTTCCCGTTAGTTGTTGTAGTTCCTTCTTGTTTTGGGGTAGGCATCCCTTTTCAATCTCTGTTAGTGTATCATCAGGCACAGCTACAGCTTCTGATACCCACAAAGCTCCAAAGAATTTAACTTCTTGTACTGGACCTTGACATTTGGATGATGGTACCTCCATGTCATGGTTTGTTAATAGATGCCCAACCGTTTGAGCAGTTTCTCGTACGCACTCTTTTTTCATTCCCATCCATTAGTATATCATCTATATACTGATAAATGCATATTTCAGGAGGTTTCTTTACTGTGGCTAGAAGTTTTGCGAGTGCATTATGTGCAATGGTGGGTGAGTATTTATATCACTGTGGCAATCAATTAAAGGTGTATTGTACACCATCCCATGTAAATGCAAACTGTGGCTTGTCTTTATCATCTAGGGGTATCATAAAGAACATATCTTTGATATCTAGGGTGGCCATCCAGGGGTGTGCAGCTGATTGTATAGCCATGACAATCTTAGCTATACTAGAGACTCCAGCTGTTAGTGGGCCTGTGTTATGATTAAGTTTTCGGTAATCAATTGTCATTCTCCACCTGTCATCCAGCTTCTTGACAGGGCACACCGGGGAGTTATACGGAGAGTGTGTTCAGTCAATTATGCCTCACTTTTCTAAGTCCACAATTACTCTTTCCTTCAATTTTTTCATGTATATCTTTGCTGTGTTGGGCAGACCCTTAATAAGGGGCCTTAGATGACCTGGGTCTACTGGAGCCATTAACGGAACTTCAAAACATCCTCAGTCATATATGGCCTGAATACAAGCAGCCTTCTGCATTGCCTCTGGTAAGCCAGACAATCCCCTAACTTTGATTACTAGTGGCTCGCCTCTTTCTCTGGGATCTATTCCCCCTGCCCAGTAAGCAGCTCAAGCAGTAATAGATCAATTATCACGTGGGAACTCCCTTTCTAGAAACACTCCTGGTCCCCAGAAGCCTAAAGATTCTTCTCTAACAGTATTCTGTCACCACCTGAAAGAAAAACTCTCCACAAATATTTGATTTCCCCAGGCTTTATTAAAAATTTAGTCTGCAGTTCTCCTAATTCTAAACGTGAATAAGGAGTAGTTCGAATTGTAGTGCGGGGATTCCGACCTTGGGGTCCTTCAGATGTTTTGGTCTTTATCAGCGGCTGAACAGCAACTGGTTCTGAGAATTCTTCTTCTATCCTTTCATCTGGATCTCCCCATATGTCCCTATCCCAATCCTCAGGCTCAGTGTTAGTAATTAATTTCCTGATTTGCCTTATACTAGGGGTCAGGGTGCCTGCATCAGCCTTGTTTCAATTCACTGTTCCAATAATTGGGTACCTCCCTTTCCTTCTCTAATTCAGACTGCGAGTGTTAAATTTCTAAATTTTTACTTCGATGTTCTAATTTCAATTTCTCACTTACTTTATAGTCTTTCTGCATCTGAATTAGGCAACCGCCCAGAATGTCACAAATAACACCCTTGCCTTTGCCGTCCTTAAACTTAGTGTGACAGTCCTCCATTCTTTGCAAAACCTTTTCAGGATCTGACCAGTTATCTCTGGTCCAATCTTCCCCACCTTCTGAGGGGGTACATTTCTGTCTCCGTAGGAATTCGTTTATTGACATCCTGCTGACTACGCCAGTTTTGTGAAAATGTTGCAGTTTGAAAGCCGTAATGGTGGCAGCAGGGGAAGGAGATATCAAATTAGTGTCGGATTCACAAATAGTCTGTGGACTGTAGGTCCAATTGTCTTCCTAGGAGTGAATTGAGTTCCCAGATAGCATGATCAACAATAAGCTCGACTTTGGCAGTATCGGATTCACGAACAGTCTGAGGACCGTGAGTCTGATCACCCCCCGCCCCCCAAACAAGTAGTCAAGTTCACAAACAGCAGGATTTATTCAAATGCAACATTTACAAAGCAGGTTTCGGATGTCAGTATAGGAAATTCTCTA
>JAUBNY010048504.1:0-10197 GCA_032275445.1 Crypturellus soui
AAAATGACACTCATATGTTTGTTTGCAATGTAGTTCTTGTTAGACGCTGAGATTTTGTATACAAGCCATTTGTGTACGACCACCTGTACTGCTCTTGTGTGAAACACAGGTTCATTTTGCCTTTACCCTCCTACAAGATACGGCATGCACGTTTTTCGGTGAACTGGAACCAACGGGCGGAAGATCAGAAGCTTGCTATCGTGGGAATTGCTGCATTTATGCTTATAATAGTCTACTGTGGAATACCTATACTGGATTGCTGCGATAGGCAAATGCGCACGAGGTCGAATAGTAGATATAGAAATCATGTATACCACACAATAAGAAAAGAAATTTATCATGGAGAGGGGGAAATGTGGGGGTTGCAGCCGTACTGTTAATGAGACCTGTTGCACGTGACAGAAGCAGAGATAAGGAATAGCGGACGGAAGATCTCGCAATGTCACGGAAAGGGCAAGGGTTTAACCATGTTAGGGCAAAAAGTGATATCTGGAACCTAATTGGTACATAAGACAACATCCACCTGGACAGAAGTTATAAGAACCAGCAGCGTATTTCAATAAACGTCATTTGGCATATCATCTCATAGGTGTCAGTGCTTCTTGACCCTGAGGTGGATGGCCTCAGTATTCCCTCTAGAATTATGGGCAACCACCACGGGTTGATAACGGACAGCCCCTTTTTAAAGGCACGGTCCCTCCCTCTCCTGAAGCCCTGAATGACTCAGTGAATTGGTAAGGATTTATGGAGCCTTTTACTCTGGGTCACTGCTTTGATTCATATCTAAATGAGCAGTGAGCCAAGAGTCATTACAATCTGAGGATGGGTTTGTGCTCTTTCATAATTAGTGGATAGCTTTAGCCAGGTTCCTTTGAGGTGCAAACAATAAGCAACTTCACAACTGACACTCTTTTGGTGTAGCCTCAACTGAGAAGGCTGTATTTCTGCCCGGTGGACCAGACACTCTAGATCAGACAGGCAAGATGCTAGGGCTGCATTAATCAAAATATCTGGCTATCATCTATCTTTCTTTTTTTTATTTTTTTTTATGTAGAAAAAATAAAGAGTTGGCTTTCCAGGGCTATTCATCTCTGCTGTATTCATGAAAAGCAAGCATGAAAATAAGAATAAAGAGTTTTGGTGATTCTATAGCCAAGACATTATTATAGAAACTTTTTCAGAGAGAAATAATAAGTTATCTTGCCTGCTTGCTCTGATTGTCCTCTGGGAATTAATATATCCTGATTAGAAATTAAACAAAAATGTTAAATTGCAAGATGTTGATGTGACTGAAAAGGAAACACTGGCTTTGCTGTCACCAGTTGGGCTGCCTCCACTTTGATGAGATAATTTTAACTCTTACATGGAACTATCCTTTTCAACAATCTCTCTCATCTACCACAATCATTTTTGATTCCTGCTCCCTTTACAAACACTCTTTAATAAATCAATGTTTATATTGGGAGTGTCTTCTGTGTACAAATTTCTGAACAATTCTGATTTATTTAAAAATCTTTTAGCTGATAATGAAACTCTACCTGAAAGTGATGCGATGGGATTGCCTTTTTATTGGTCATACTTAAATGAGGCTTTTCACATGTTGTCAGAAGCTCTGGCTAATTTCTAGTCCTGATATCATTTTCTTCTATCAATCACCAATATTTACCCTTTCCTCACAATAGCAATATATCTAAAGAAGCAGCTTATTTCAGTGTAATTTCATTTCATCTGGCAAAATTACTAGATAAGGAAATCTTGAATTTACCAAATAAGAAAACCGAATAAGTCAAATAAGAAGGTTTTCCTTTTGGAAGCTCTCATTAAACACTTGACGTTAAACCCCGATGTCAGAGGTTATAGAAACACCCCATGAACTGTTTAAGCTATATCTTTAAGTATTAATTTTTAAATTATTAATTTATGTCCATGTTGATAATAACTAGGTCTTTGATTGAACTAGGTCTTTGGTAAAGACATCCCTGATTGATTAGCAAAGTTAGCCAGAGTCAAATGAAGGTTAATTAAGAATAAAATATTGTAACTATGCATAAAAAGAGGGAGAGAAATAGTGTAAAAAAAGATCAGGTCCAAAATACAAAGCATCCTCACAGCTGCATCACACCAAATTTATTGAGATTTATAGTTTCCACTACTTGTTATTTGCTTTCATGTGCTTTTTGTACAGGGACGTGTCTGCAACAGACACAGAGAATAAGTAAGTGAAAGGAAAATGGTTATACATTGGGACTGGGAAAAAAAAAAGTGTGTTTAAAATGAAAACTAATTGGAAGCTTTGTTACAATCTACAGCTGAACAGAAATACGTTATTTATGCATTGCTTGCAATAGTTTAATTCACTTTCTGTTTATTTTGTTTCATATTTGTGTGTCTTTGGTATGTCTGTACCTGTCTGAAATGGGAGACTCGAAATGCTGAGCTGTCCTCACCTTATTGCCATGTGATTCCCCTGTCATGGAGATTTAAATAAGCTTGAAAATTTGGAGGCTTGTTTCAAACTCAATCTCCATGCAGCTTAGCTGTCTCTGGTGATGACAGAAAAGTGATGCAGCTGTTGATATGGGGTCTCAGTCAAGATTACACAAGCCATATGTCATCTCGATCCCCATTTGCAAAAAGGAGCTATCAAGCTCAGCATAATGCATACGTCACAGAGCAAAAGGGACTCTTTGGCCCATATCCAGCACCAGTACAGCAGAGAAATGCCAACCAGTGATGTTCCTGGGGCTGGGTCCTCCCCAGAGGTGACCTGCCAGTACCAGGAATGTTGCCACATGTCTGGTGCAGTTTCCCCATATGCTCCCAGGCCCAGGCAAGGAGGAGCTCAGCAGTGTGGCCACAGCATTGTGGTCTCTAGCCTTGTGATTTGCATTCAGGGCATCACTTTTAACTAAATTGTAGCCTCTCAGTTGTAGCTGACATTACATATCACTCCACTATCTGCTAGAAGTTATATCAGCATCTGTAGCAGCTGTTGCATCTCTGGGATGAAAAGTCTCAGTGTTTACCTTTAGTAAAAAGAAAGTCCTGCTGCACTCCCAACATTCTCAGCCCTGCTCATCAGTTTGTTCCCAGCTGCCCTGGAAATGTGTTCAAAATAAATGATGCAAACAGGGCATTTTAAATACAGGGAAGAAGCTGTAGTCATCTGTGGTTTTCACTTCACAGGTCAGTTCTCAGAGGGATCCTTTCCACAGGAATAGCACTTCATTTTGATTTGCCATTTACTCCTCATGTGGCAGAGACCGGCATAATTTTGATAGCAGGCCTTCTCCTCTGAGATTTAAATATGACAGCATTTCTCTGGTACCAGGCTTTGGTGAGTGCAAAGAGGTAGGAGGTCAAAGCAGCAGGGCAGCTATTGCAGTTGACACTCCAGCAACTCAGCTATATTCAAACAGCACTGTGTGCAATCAGGGGTGCAAAATAGGAACTTATCCCAAATCATTGTGAGGGCCATCAAGATGCTTGACTGCCACCTCTAGCCAGCAAAGCAGCAGACAGACAAATGAGTAGTTCATGCTGCTCCACTGTATGCCAAAAATTTTTGAGGTGGGTTCTGAGACATTCAAAATTGCCACTGCCTCAGACCTCATCAGAATGGCTTTCTTTAAACTAAACCAGGATGCTTTTCTGGTGTTTCAGCCTCAGGCTGCATTGCATGCTCCTGAGTTTTAAAGCCTAGCAATTCAGATGTTGTGTAAATAAATTGCAGGCTGACTTGGCCTGCTTGACCCATTGCCTTGACTGTGACTTGATCACCAAAGGGTACAACAGAAAAGCATCACAAGGCTTAGCTTTGGTGGATTAGCTACTTATTAATCATTTGGAAGTCACCATCATTCTGATACTAGGTCTTATATCTGATTTATGTTATTCCTAGAAAATACAAAATAACATTTCATTATTTTGGTGACATGGGTAGCAGAGCAAATATTGTGGTTTATTTATTCAGAAAAGCTTACTAGGATTCCTTATTTGTCAAGTACTAAACACACCATGTGAACACAAAGATCCCATTAACAGTGGCTCTCATAGCACACTCATATACAGATTCATTTTATACAAATGCCTCAAATCATGTGGGTTTTGAGGGACACCCCTGGATGCAATAGCAGTCATCTCTGCTCTACACCCTATATCATGTTTCGGGGAAAGGCTGTCAGACTGAAATTTATAGATGACTGATAACAAGAAGGATTTTTTTTTAGCTACAAATCACTCCTGAATATCAAGTGTATGTTGTCCATGCTTGGTGTCATGACTTCTGGCAGCTTTCTAGAGGTAGGAAGATAAACACAAGCACACATGCACCCATATGTATGCTGTTTATACAGAAGAAAGAGAAAGACTGTAGAAACTGTAGCAATCGGTGCCCTCCTTCAGAGCTGGACAGGGCAAGCCACTATTGACCTAGTCCTGGAGGGTGCAGGAGGAGGGTGTGCTGCCAGGGCATGTGCAAACACAGTCCTTCCAATTTGGGATGGAAACATTTGGCATGGGCAGCTTCTGTTTGGACTTTCTCTGTGTGCCTCCCCTCTTGTTTTGCGGGAATGCAACCTCAGAGACTGCTAATCCAGTATCTACCAAAACCCCAACATTTGCTAAAAAATGAGAAAGAATAAAAATGTTTTCCTTTGATCTGCAGCCCATGCTCTGCCCTTCCTCTGCATTGTTGCTGATGAGCAAGCCTCTGTTCATACATATGCACCACACAAAAACTCACATCTGGGACAAGCTGCTTTCTGTTGTTCAGATGTGTGAAGCATGGACTTGATCATCCAGAAGAGACAGGGGTGGGACACAGTCTGGCTGTCATTCATTAAAATCACACGACATTATTGGCTCCATTGACCCTTTGCTTGGAATGGTTTTGTACAGCCTTTGTGCCCTTGCTGTTACATTACCATGAGATTTGAAGGCTGCATGTCAGTGGGATAGTTACCAGTGAAAAGCAGTCTGTTTTCTGCCTGTCTCTTTATCACAGGTGGATCAGGAAGTGGTGAACCTCCACATGCTTTTCCCTCAGAGCTGCGTCACTGGGGAACAGCTGCATACCATAAATGTTTTCCATCAGCGAGTTCCTACCACTATAATCATTCATCCTAAACTATGGATTTTTGATAAGGTATTATAATGCAAACTGTCACTGAAATGTGATTCTGCTGTTGCAGAAAGAGAGGGAGAAATGGATTTTCTAAGGCAAGCTGATAATTAAACTCAGGAGCACTAGCAAAACAACTGAATATAATCGATAAGTAGTTGCTATCCTGAAATCATATATTAGGGTATTAGTGATCTCAGAAATGGTTTGCTATTCCATCAATGAATCCGTCTGGATCATTTAATTAAAAAAAAAATCTAGTTTCATTATGAGTCTTGGGGGCTATTGTATGATGTCTGCTTTTGGCTCTGTGTTAACAGCCTACCTCATTTTGCTTGCTCTTTAAAATGAGATGTGATTTCAAAGGAGCAGCTTTCCAACATTTCCATGAGCAGACATAACATACTTCAAAGTGCATTATGTAATTTCACACTGCATGGGAGCTGGGGTAATGCCCCATACACAATATGTCATGTATAAAAGTACATTTTAAAAATAATCTCCTTGAAGAAAAGTTGTGCTGCTCCAGAGTCATTTTTAAATCCTGTTTATGGGCATTTCACCGACACAAAGGTATTTTTGTCCCACTAAAAGAAGAAGCTTAATTACAGTGGAGTCTTTGTCCAGTTTCCTCTGAAAGCAATTTTCCACATTTCCCAATAGAAACCATATAGGTAGAGAAAGGAGCTATACAAATGATGCAGGATTCTAGATGATAAACATATAAATATTGTTGTATAAGTTGGAAATAAGTTGGATATCCTGGCAGCTCCCTGAATGAGAACCTGTCCTCCTCAGTTAAGGAGATTAGGAACCCGAGCTGGTCAAACCAGATCTCCTGGAGTCCTTCAGAAACATGTCTCTAATGATTATGCAAAAGTGTCTTTAGGACTGCTTCATTAGGGACTTAAATTCAAATACTACACGAATGCATGAGATGATAAGCGGACTGAATTCTGCACTAGCAACCAAAATAGAGAAAACACTTTAACTGTTGTCTATTTCAGTGTTCATCTACATATGCATGAGCAGAGAGGAAGTATTATGTTATGATACACATTCTGCTCTGCATAATTCACTATGGGTTGGTCAAACAAGCCATTTACATTACATGGAGGGACAGCAAAGGGAATAGGAAATATCTTTAGTTATGAGATGGCTAAATATCAGTACATGCATTCATTTTACATACACAAATATTTTAGATCAGTTTCAGTTCTTTTCCTCTCTCACTCTGTTATAAAATACAACTGAATTACAGTCTGGTTCTGCTGACTTGGGGTGTGGGTCTTGATTTAGAACAATATTTGCCTTGTCAACATGATTTTATGAGCTCCACCTGTTTTTAACAGTGACTGAAGTTAAAGGCAGATTTATTTATTCTATTAGACCACTAACAAAAAGAGGTGAGGAAATGTCAAATTGCTGAAAATGAACCAGATCACCGTGCCATGAAAGGGGGATAACTTAATATGTTACCATTACAGTAGTCATCTTTGGGAACACACTGAAATGGTGAGATCGAGGTGGAGCATTACAAAAAGCCCAACTTCACACCTACTCTTGATTGGAGGGTAAGGTTAAGTGTCTATTCTTCCAGGAATGCACAAGTTTAGGTAAGCAGAGATTGCTATATGTGAAAAAGCACAGGACTCATGATGAAGGCCTACTTGCCCTGCTTCCAAGTTTTGAAATATATATGACTTCCAGAAGTATTTTATCACAGTCACCATTACTCCATCTATAGAGAGTTTTGAATTCAATGACTTCTTTATTCTGACAACTATATTAGAAAATTGAATAGTCTTTGTGGACTGAGTTATAAATGCTACTATTTTATAGATAGATGGCTGGGTGGGTGGGTGAGTAGATAGATGTTACAAAGAACATGCCAGCTGAAGCTTCAAAAAATACAATAGGTGAAATAATAATAATAATAATAATAATAATAATAATAAAAATGTTCACTTATAGGCTATTTTTTTTATTTTTACCTGCACTAAGTCTGTAATCTTATTGACATTTCACACAAAGCTGTCACTGGTTCACTGGTGAGTTGTTCCTGCCTTTTCTTGTCCTCCACATTCTACGATTGCTCATTTTCAACCCACTGTACTTTCTCAGTTGTGCTGGTACCTCTGCAGGGCTATGCAATGAACAAGAGTTATATTAGGTAGGAAAATGTGATCAATAAAATGCTAAAACTGGCTCAGCCATTAAGAGAAAAGTCTGTGGGAACACAGTTGCAGATTACGGGACGCAGAACTGCAACAGCTCCATTCACATTCTTCTCCTGAGTGACGGTAAATGACAGTCAATGGCCTCCTAGTCCATTGCAAACACTGCACATTCAAAGTGATATGAGCAAAATCTGTTTTTTTCTTACATTTACTGTAGAAAACATACTTGGTTTTGTTCACTTATTATGTTTCATGCAATATGTGATAGTTTTCAGTTGAGGAATGGCACCTTTTTAAAACATGCTACCTTGATTGAATGATATATAGTCATACAATCATATGATATATAGTCATACAATCAAAAGCACTATGTTACTCTGCATTGCTACTGTGAGTCAGTCTAGAATGTCCTTTCAGATGGTATAGAAGGCACTATCCATGTATTCATGCCAAATTAAATAGATTCTAAAAGAAAAGCAGAAGAGACTAGTCTACAGAAGATCTCCAAAATATTTGTGTTAAACTGGAAATTTTCAATCTCAATAGGATATAGTTTTGATTTAATGAAACTGGGCGGGGGGGAGGGGAAAGCAATTCTAAAAGTAGATCAATAAGAGAATCATTTTCTAATTGAATTGACTAAAAAGGGGTTACTTGACCCTACAAAACTATATTAATATGCTTAACTTTTTCTTTCTCATCAGGGATTTGGGTAGGAATAAGTTTAGGAACCATGATAGCGATTTATGTAGGAGTGTAACACCCCATATCAAGAAAAGAATGATGCATCTTGTGGCACTACTAAGCAGCCCTTATTTATCCCACTCCCGCTACATTTCCATGTAAATCTGCTCTTGGATAATATAACTAGGCCTTGAAGTTCCAGGCTGGAAAAACTCTAAATATCTGCTTAGCTTTAGGCTTTTAAACTGTCCTTGGACATCATCAGGTCTCTCTTCTTTCAAGTTATGCGTATGTTTATCACATCCCTGGTTCAGCTCCTCAGTTGAAAGCAGCAATTCTTTCGACGGGGCAGCCCTGTTAAATTTAAAAGGTGAAATTAGTAGTTATTAGTCGTTTTTAATAACCAGGTACCCACTTTGTCCTGCAGAATGAAGTCACTGCATTATGACATACTACTCTGTATTCTGACTTATTGGCATTCAGTTGTCACCTCATGATGCAGTGGTATCCAGCACATGATAAGCAGCACTCTCTTATAGTGTACCTTTATGAGAGGTAGACTCAAGACTGCCAGATGCATGTCAGCATCTTTAGTTTGGGAAGTTTTAAAATACCTCACTGATAAAGGAAAAGTAGTGTGCTCTACTTTATTGGTTTTATAGAAAATAATCCTAAAGCTCAAGTTCTTAGCCAAGCTTTTCCTGACCAGCTCACTTGCTAGACCTGTAAATCCAGCTAAAAACGTCCTATAAGAGGGATCTTGGTGAGGTTTATGTTATTGTTTAACTGGCCAAAGGAAAACTAACTTGCCACAAGAGGAGCTTAAGAGAGCCTAATATTAGCCTAAAAGAGAGAAATAAATAAAAAGCACTACTTTAAGACTGCGTAAATTCTGTTGTTTTATCCTGAAAATGGAAAGAGTGCTTTTCACAAACTAAATTTCAAGATGTAAATCTCTGAAGTCCTTACAGCACACAATCCCCAACATATGTTGAATGAGTCAGAGAGGATGACTGCTACATTAAGGAAGATGGGGCCGTAACTACATTTTCTAGAAGAAAGATCATCAACATTTTCCAGAGAAAATTTGTACAGACATTTACCAATCAATCAGATCTATCTAATAGCAAACTCCAGCTCCACCAGCGATCAGAAAGTACATACAGGAAAGTCTAGGTATCTTTGGAAGACTATGAGAACCACACTTCTAGTTTAAACAGTTTTACTACTTTTACTATATAATTTAAAATTATGTCATCCTATGCACATAGACATTGCCCTTTACATCTTCTTGCACAAGACTGAAGATTATTAGTCTACATAAAAAGAACAGTTGCTGAGACAGGAAAATGTCCTTGATGAATTGAGTTTCCAGTCGAGAAGATTTGGACCTACAGAAGAGACTTAGCATTGAGTAAAACCTTTCACATGGCTCTCAAGTTTCCAGGAATAGGTCTGCAAGAGTTGGTCCTAAATCTCCATAATATTTACTATCTAGTTTAATGATCTGAAATAATATTTACTATCTAGTTTAATGATCTGAATTTCTGTTCTGAATCAGAGGTAAAAATGTTAAAATAATTACTCTGGGAAGTCAATTTAATGAATGCCCAATATGTGAAAGCATTATTTCTGTAATCTTTTTGATTGCCCAATTTATCATTTTTATTCTTCATTTACTTATGTTATATAGTTCTGGTATGAATTAGATTCTGTAATATTCATTTTTCTTCAATATGGCTTATTAGATAGCTAGTGAAAAGATCCTCTTTAGAAAGAGATCTTTGTACTTGAGAAAACTTTGAAATATAATATACCTAAACATAAATCCATTTCCCTCTCATGTTTTTGGATAAATTCCAATGCTCCTTGCTATAATTATCAGCAATATTTATTTGAACAAGCACTGTCATCTTCACTATTTCTATTAACTTTCCATTGGGTTTGAAAGCATGGCTATATTACAGAATTTGTGTTTTTCATAGTTGGGCCTTCATCCTGCAAAAACTTACCTGCATCCATAAATTTATTCAAACAAGTAATTCCTTGCATATTTAATTGAAGCATATGAGATGTATTACACTGCATGTCCTAATACAACAGGTTTGTATGATGTAAATGCAGTACTCTTGCCTAAATTCAAGTGCGAGATGAATAAGTGGATGGAGAAAATGATGTTCATTAAAAGTACAGGGATCAGCAGGGAAAAGT
>JAUBNY010048505.1:0-10174 GCA_032275445.1 Crypturellus soui
CTTTTGCGCAATTGTTACCTCGGTCCCGCTGTCCATCAAACCCACGATTGTGCACCTGGCCATTCCTGCTGTCAGCTGGGCGGACCACATTGGTCGCTGTTTCACTTGTATCTGGGTCAGCCAATAGACCTGGGCTATCAGATCTCCGGCACGCACCTCTTGTGGAGGACACAGTGCCGAGACTTGAGCATATATTCCGTACTTTTCGGGCGAGGTGTTACCCAAACACCCAACCCTTCTGATCTCAATACTAGAACTGGTCCCTCCTTTTGCTGTATGACCCACAAAGGGACCTTTTGGGAACTAGCGGTGGTCCACTTTACTGTCCACTCTGCTTCGGCAGCCATTCCCATTTGATATTCATGGGAGCCGCCATCTCAGGATCCATTTCGGTGGCGTGCATTATTTGTGTCCTCACACGAGCACCCCGCTGCGCTGTGCCTCCCGTTTCCCACTTTAGGCAGAGGTTGCCCATCCTGATGAACACAAGAGCAGCATTCGTTTGCATAATGCCTTCCTTTTCCACAATGGAGGCATGGTCCTGGTGCCGATGGTGGTTTACAGCATTGCGGACACTCTCGCTTAAAGTGACCCATTTGTCCGCATGTAAAACAGGTCCTGGAACCAATTGCTGACCGAGTTGTGGCAAGAGACACATAAGCACCGGTAAGCATCTGCAACGGATCGCCTGAGTTATCTTCCATCTCCTGACAGGCTTTGACCATATCAGTGATGGCCAGAGCCCCCCCAATTCTTTGTCGAACCCCACGGAGTACTTCTCGGCATGCTTTATTAGCATTTTTTTCTGCCAATTGTTCAAATATTATCTGCCTAGGACCTTCTTCGGTCACCTGTCTGTCCACAGAGTCCTTGAGTAGATCTAAAAGTTCACATAAGGTTTCCTGCATTACTTTTGAGAAAGGTTCTAAAGCTTTTCCCTCTTTTTCATCTGGAACATTTGCCAGCGCTTCGAAGAATATTTCCCACGATTGTACCAGGGCCTCTGGTGGACAACGTCCCTGCACCTGGGGTTGCTGATATATTCCTTCTCCTAACAACATATCAGTATTAACCCCTCACAGGACCTGATCTTGAGACTCTAAGTTACCCAAAGATTTTAGGTTAGCCAACTCGCGCACTTCTTGTAGCACAATTGCCTGTTGCACTGGCGTTAATATTAAACAAATCAGCATTTTGAAATCATGAGCAACCAACCAATTGTCTTCTGAAGTTACTGGGTATGCACTTATTCCTCTTTCTGCTGCTTTTCCCACATCAACCTCACCGGCCCACAATGCCTCGCACCTAACCTTCGCCCACAGATTTTTGTTTTTTTCCTTTTTATTATCCGCACTCGGTTCCACAGGTGGTGACACCACAACCTCCTTCAGTTCATAATCCGGAGGAGGTGGTAGGGACGTATACCAGCCCGATCCTGGCGCTGGCTTGGGCTTCGGATAGCAATCCTCAGGATGCAAAGGTGGCAGTTTTGAATCTCCTTGCAGGGGTGGTGGGGGAGCAGTCGCCTCTATCCCTGTTTCTGATGTACCTACATATTTTCGTAATGCCTCATATACAATGTGCCATGGGCGTAACATTGATGAGGGTGTTAAATCCCCTCGGGTAGCCCAATCCCACAAGACTACACTCAACCTGTCCCAAGCCCCGGGATCGTATATTGTTGCCTCACTCAAAGTGTTAAAATTCTCCAATACCCAGTTTAAGAGACGGATCAAATCCCCGAGCTGGATCTCCTTTCCTCTCCTGAATTTATCCAGAATGTGCTGCATAACCTGCAGTGTCCTTTCCTGCTCTTTGGTCATGGATTCCTCCATGGTTCTCGACAGCTAGGCTCCTACCCTGCAGACTTCTCTGCCGGTAGCTAGAGCTTCTATTGTTACTGGTTGTGATCGCAAGACGTTGCGTCCATCCTGTTGAACTTGCTCCACCGTATGATCTTCCCCGACTGCCTATTCAGGTCCCTGTTTGGGTGCCATTTGTGAAGACATTGATTAGCAGGGACTCAAGGTTATGAACCAGGAGCACTTTATTATAGCTACAAGCCGATATATATATCCCCAAGCATGCATAGTTCCCGTGCTGTTCACACGCTTCCTTCCCAGTCCCTTGACTCTGTTGTTATCTGGGTCCAATTCTGTTAATGGTCATAAGGGAGCCAATCAGAGACTGACGCATCCAGAATCCGTTCCTGTTTTTCTGGTTGCTAATCTGCTACTCAGCATATCCATGTCCTAGAGTAACCCAGAGCCCTTTGACCTACCTTTACAGTGCCCCACACCTGGTATTGTTTATCTTCAGTACACAATGAGGCAAAAGGCTTCAGGTACATTTCAGTGATGCTTTTAGGGGTCTTTCCCTAGGGTTTGGTACCACTTGTGGACACCTTAAAATACATAAAATCACAACAAGAGTGCCTGCATAATAAAAGTGCTTATGCAGTTGATTGTAGAGGCTTAAGATCCTTGAGCATGTCAGTCCCCAATGAATGATTATTTTTGTAAAATTTCAGTTAAAATAAGTGAGACATATAACTGGTATAGACATTTTGTAATTTTTGTAATTTTGTATTTATGCTTTTTTTTTTTTTTTTTTTTTGTGTTCCTTGTTGGTGTTTTTTACTTTTTTTTATTTTTGTAATTTTTTTTTTATTCTTTTTTTTTGTTTTTTTTTTTTTGTCTTCCTTCTTGCTCTTTATTGCTTCTGACATATTGAAAGGTCACTTATGTATCCACTTGTTCCATCCATATGTTTTCACATAACCTGTGAAAATCTTTTTTTTTTTTTTTTTGGTTTTAGCAGAAATGTACATAATGGACCCGTCAGAGAAATAATGAAGTGTTGTAATGCCTTAAGAAAAATGTACAGCAGCTCTATTGTTGAGATCTGGAACATGTGCCCGCTTTCTTGGATGTTTTTGTTATTCCTGTTTTGAATGTAGAAGGTGAAAAACAGTGTCTCCTCTGATGACTGACTTGTGCAATGAAGTTTTGATTAGCTAAATCATTCAGTGAAGTTAATATAGTTTAACAAGAACTTGATTAAGAAGCAATCATTTCTGTTGATAGTAAACAATTGGTCACTTGCAGCAGAGATGGTAATGCCTCCTTTGTCATGCTCCAAATTTACTCTCTCAGTTCAAGTCCTAGTTAAATGCTTATGTAGACTCCACAGTCCTGATCAAATTGGGGCTTTATTATCTTGGGTGGCATTGAAACACAGAGGAAGGCAGGCATTTTGTGTTCTGAACTACTTGTCATGTAAAGGACTGCAAAAGTAAGGTTATGTTCCAAGACCTATAGATGTGCTCCCTTGTCACATCCCTGTAAGATGAAGCAAAATGTTCATAGAGTTCTGGCTGGTGGGGTATTAATATTTGATATAACTTAACATTTTTTTTTGTAATTATGCATGTACAGTCTCAATGTTTATATATCCTGTCACTGTAATAAAGGGAATCCAGGTGTGAAATTTGTACTTTGCTTTCTATTTGTTGTAATTGTGATCTGATTGCTGTTACATGATGTGAAGGAGGTAATAACGTGTGACAGACTGAGAAAATGGTTAGTGTGTGTTGTGGAAATGCTTATTTCTTGAAAGAATTCTTGAACTAGATATTAAGTGATGTTTTGTGACAGAATAAATATATTACTTAATTACTGATGACCTGGTTCTGACAGCTTTGCCCATGCTGAGGCCCAACTTTTTGCCTGGACGTCCTGTCATCCCCAATGGGATTACAGGTAGACTGAGGAGGGTTCAACTGACTGAAAAAGTATGTCCCAGGCTTGTTCATAGACTTGAGAACGTCATCTACCATGCTGCCAACTAGTTACAGATCAGTCTTCAGTTACGAGGCCTAAGAAAAGATGTACATGCCTAATATCTATTCACACTGCCGCACAACTTCTAAAATTTGATGGTAATTCAGATCAGTGGCAAGGTGACTAAAACTGATGAAAATGTAAAAAATCACCACCTCAGGGTGGTGATCAGCAGTGCAGAGTCTAGTTGGAGGCCTGTGGTGAGCGGTGTCCCCCAGGGGTCAGTACTCAGTCCAGTCCTGTTCAATTTATTCATCAATGACCTGGATGAAGGCACAGAGTGCTCCCTCAGCAAGTTTGCAGATGATACAAAGCTGGGAGGAGTAGCTGATACCCCAGAGGGCTGCACTGCCATCCAGAGGGACCTGGACAGACTGGACAACTGGGTGGAGAGAAATCTTATGAAATTCAACAAGGCCATGTGCACGGTCCTTCACTTGGAGAGGAATAACCCCAGACACCAGTACAGGCTGGGGACGGACCTTCTGGAGGGCAGCTCTGCAGAGAAGGACCTGGGCGTCATGGTGAATGACAGGTTGACCATGAAGCAGCAGTGTGCCCTTGTGGCCAAGAAGGCCAATGGGATCCTGGGATGCATTAAGAAGTGTTTCCAGTAGGTCAAGGGAGGTGATCCTGCCCCTCTACTCAACCCTGGTGAGGCCACATCTGGAGCATTGTGTCCAGTTCTGGGCTCCCCAGTACAAGAGGGATGTGGAGCTGCTGGAGAGAGTCCAGCACAGCGCCACAAGGATGATCAGGGACCTGGAACATCTGCCCTATGAGGAGAGGCTGAGGGAGCTGGGCCTGTTCAGCCTGAAGAAGAGAAGGCTGAGAGGGGACCTGATGAGTGTCTATAAGTACCTCAAGGGAGGCAGTGAAAAGGATGGGGCTGGCCTCTTTTCAGTGGTGGCCACTAACAGAACTAGAGGAAATGGCCAAAAACTGAAGCACCAAAAGTTCCACAGGAATTTAAGGAAAAAAAATATTGATAGTGAGGGTGATAGAACACTGGAACAGGTTGCCAAGAGAGGTTGTGGAGTCTCCTTCTCTGGAGATCTTCAAAACCCACTTGGGCGCAATCCTGTGCTCCATGCTCTAGATGTCCCTTCCAACCTTAATGATTCTATGATTCTATGAAATTAGACCAGGTCTCTAGGCTTGGACTTGGCAGAGCAATAAAGATAATAAATTTTAAGAGATGGAAACAGTTTGTTGGTGGTCTTGTTCTCCTCATCTGGATATGGTCTTGATTCAGCTAATAGACTGAATTAATTGAACCCCTTCCCACATGCATTTGCTAGAGAGACTACAGGGGAGGTTGTGTAAAGTATGTGAACTCTAGCTGAATGTTTTTTTTTTTTTTTTTTTGTAAGCTGGAAGATATCTTTCCATTTTTATGTAATTACTCCTGCCCTACTTTTTAACCATGTTTTGATATGCAACAAACTGTTCAATGCATGTACATGCAATGTTGAGTATGAATTATCTGCTGTGTCCACCACATTATGTGGGTACCAGACCACTGAGGCAAATTGTTTGACTGCAAATTGTCTGATTTGCTATGCTCAAAAGTGTACCTCTTTCTTTATGTGAACTCAATATTTTTTTTTTCATTTTATTTAAAGTTCAGAGAAGTACACACACTCACTTACTCTTTCACTCCTCCTTTTTTTTTTTTTTTTAACTGAAGAGAAACATTTCCATTCAGCCTTTGCCAAATTATTTAGGAGAAGAATTTAAATTGAAGCCATTTATCCTGAAATGTGATATTGGACCAGACTGTTTATACGAGTATAAGAAATTGTAACATAGGAATATTTGGTCTGGTCTGTAAGGAAAAGATTTCTTCTTTTTATCTTTAATATTTATCCATCAGTTGGTGGACGAGTGAGTCGGGAGTTAAATTACACACGGCAGAAGATTGGAGAAGAGGCCATGTTTAACCCCCAGCTCATGATTCAAATGCCACAGGAAGATGCTACTAATGTACTAACAACAGAAGCCCTCAAGCAGCACCTTGACTCTGCACTTCAGGCCAGCAGAGTACATGTTTATATGTACAACAGGTAAGGGGAAAAGCAAAGGTTTACTTGGTCATCTGTAGACAACTAAAAAGTGGACACATGCTCCTTTGCATGTATTTTTAAATTTGTAGCACCTCAGAGCCCTACCCTTTGGGACTCTCTTTTGATTTGAATGTCACTGGTTACTGATGCTTGAAAGTGTGATATGAGAGCAATGACCAGCTGGCTTTTAACAAATTAAATGGTATAAGAGGGGTTGGATGAGATTCTGAAAATGTACCCCCATGACCAGTTCTACAGTATCCAACTTTTTTCTTGGTAAAGGAGCTATAACTACACTGTTAAACATAGGACCTTATGATGGGATTCATAACAGTAAAAAGCTTTACATATTGTAGCTGAACTCACTTGCTGATACTTACAGGAGACATGCAATGGCAGTGAGCACTAGTATAGGTTACCGGCCTTCCAGTAGTGTGGGCATAAAGAGAAATGCAAAATGTATAAAGAGAAATGGCAGTGGGTAGAATAACTAGGCAATTTAACAACATAGAGGCAGTCATGTCAGAGTTAGCTTTCAGCGTGTCAGTGTGCCAAAGTTGAAGGTTGGGAGTTTTCTGGAGAGCAGGACCTAAGAGTTGTCCAAAAATGCACATATTAAACATGTGTCTTAACAAGTTTGGGCTAGTGGGATCTCTCCCTGAGAAGCAATTCCTCCAAGATTGCCCCTTTCAGTATGGAAATGTGCCTAGGGATGCAGTCTGTGAGGCAGAAAGTCCACTGTCTTTCAGCATATCCAGATGATGCCTAAGAGAACTAGGGTCATGGCTCCAACTGTCTTTTAGTCAGCCTTGTCTAGGGTGCTAGAAGCCACAACAGTGGTAGCTGTAATACTGCTGAACAAAGAAGGCAGAAAACCTATCTATTTCTTTTCTCCTGCATGCATGAGTTAGGGCTAGGAGTATTCTAGCCCTCTGAGCCCAAAGCTGACCCCTTTCTCACTTGTGTCACAGAGTGATATCTTAAGTAAGTCACGAGTGGTCTCATTTATATAGAGCCAGATTTCTGTCCCTTTTAGTTGTGTTGAATAGCCTGATAATCCCAAAGTAGCTTCATTATTTTTAATTAATTTTATAGAGACTGTTTATCATAACTGAAACAAATATTTCTAGTCTATAACTACAAAAAGATAGGCCTTTGCCTTTGTGAGATGTGGTATACCTATACTGAATAAAACTCACCTTTCTCATTAAATCGTTACTTGTGTATATGAATTGCCATTTTACATGTATATTACATTTTAAAAATACTTCTTCAGTATTTGTGAAGAAAAAAAAATTGTTCTTTATATTTATTACAGACAATGGAAATTGGAACACTTATGTTATAAATCAGGAGAACTCATCACAGAAGCAGGTTACATGGACCAGGTAGGCATAATAAGCATTTGGTTATAAGCATTTTATATTCTCATGATTCAGCTTGTGCTGTTTGGTTATGTTTTAGTCTAACTGAGTTTTCACCCCCCTTTCTGATTTTGACAGATTATAGAATATCTCTATCCTTGTTTAATTATCACTCCTTTGGACTGCTTCTGGGAGGGAGCAAAGCTTCAATCAGGAACTGCCTATTTGTTGTAAGTGCACTGTTTTTATAGTTTTCTAGTCTGACTGTTTTTAATTGTAAAACTATGCATGTTTTTGAGTTGTGTTCCCATTGTTTATTCAGATTCTGGTTTAACCAAAAATAAAAAAAAAATTGTGGTGTCACTTCAGAAACTGCATTTTTAATCGAACAAAGATTTTGTTTCTAAAAGATGACTTATAGGCATCAATTGGAAGTCTTGTCTTGTTGACATGTAAAAGAAAATATAAATTTTGAAATCATGCTTTTAAACTTTTTTTGCCTTTTTAAAATAAAAACAGAAAAGTTTATTCTCATAAACTAAAAAAATAAGGATTGTCTGGGAAGTCATTGTAGTTCTAAAAAATGTAGCGGTCGAGTAAAATCTCAAGTCCTCCTAAGGAATTTTAAAAAATTGTTTATGAGATCATTAAAGAAACCAGATATAGTGTCTTTTATGGGTGATTTCTCACAATTTACAGGTGTGATATTATACGCACTGGGTCCTTCAAAGAATTAATTATTAATATGTGCAGTCATTTTCTGCATGTTTAAATGGGAAAATAAACTGGTTTGTGTTTTCTTGTTGGGAGATTTGGAACAATGACTTATAGAATCATAGAATCATAATGGTTGGAAAAGACCTTCAAGATCACCAAGTCCAACTGTAAGCCCTTCAACACCATGCCTGCTAAACCATGTCCCTAAGTGCCTCATATACACATTTCTTGAACATAGCCAGAGATGGTGACTTACCAGAAAGGGTTTAGCTTGTAACAAGAAAACAACTCAGTCATTTTTGTGAATATGAATTAAATAATTGTTTGTTTCAGTACTTATTTTGTCATTTTCTTTGTCATTTTCCCCTGATTTCCTTTACAGAGGGAAACCACCTTTGCAGTGGATCAACTTTGACCCCTTAGAATTCTTGGAAGAGTTAAAGAAAATAAACTACCAAGTGGAGAGCTGGGAAGAAATGCTGAATAAAGCAGAGGTTGGTCATGGTTATATGGATCGACCTTGCCTGAATCCCGCCGATCCCGATTGCCCAATCACGGCTCCTAACAAAAATTCCACTAAAGTAAGTCTGATTATCCTTGTGTAGATCTTTTCAAGGGAGGCTGTGTATGTGGGGAGAGGAGATGGTACCGTTTCCTTCCAAGCAATAAATATTTCATGTTCTACAGAAATTTCATTACTCTGCTCCTATAATATACCATTAGCCGAGTCACTAACATTCCCTCAGTCTGTGATGCAATACTTAATCCTACATGTTTCAAGTGAGGTTACAGTTCTCAGCTACCAACTATGTGTGACAATGTGGTGATGCACCCTTTCAGCAGCCAACATGCCTCAGGGGGACACAGCCTCTCCTGGAATATGACTGCCATTGTACACTGACACCACACACTAAGGCTTCCTTCAAGTAGGGACAATTTTACTGACTTTGTGAAGAATAGGAAGCTGTGGGCTCCAACTTCATCTATCCCTATCTATCTCATTCATACTAGGCTTTGGAAAAGCTGCTGCCTGGTGAACTGGTTTCATCTGGTTTGGCTATTCCATTTGTTGAATACATTTCTTTTTGTAGACTTCCTAGACTATTTTTAATAACTGTTATTCCAGTACACTAGATGTTCATTTAGAATTTGAGTTTGTTTAAAGTTGTACAACTGATGAATTGCTTTTTCATAATGTTATTCTAGCCTCTTGATGTGGCCCTTGTTTTGAGTGGTGGATGCTATGGACTGTCAAGAAAATACATGCATTGGCAGGAGGAATTGATTATAGGTGGTACAGTCAAGAACAATTCTGGTAAACTTGTCAGGTAAGCAAAGAAATGTTTAAAGAAAACTTTAAAGCTTTTATTTGTTAGGCCTTTTGGGGAGGTTCAGGTGATCATGCAAAATCAGTTACATTTCAGAATCTGTGAATGATGCATATTATTATCACTGGTCTAGGAAGAAATCCCTGATAAAGACAGAATTTAAAAGTGTGATTAGACAGATGTTTAAAAGAGGTGTCATTGCTTCCTGCCTCTAACCTAAGAATAATAGTATATATTGCTCATAAAGATTTTTTCCTAGCAATTTTGTGTTCATAATGTATGTATAAAGCATTGAACAGTGTTTAAAGCATTGAACAACTTTGATCATATTTTGAAATATGATCAAAGGAAAAAAGGAAAAAAAATAACCTGGGTAATGTGCCCACTCACTTGAATTCTCTTAGAATTCCAATATCTCCATTGAACTGTTTGTTTAAGATCAATACAGAGAAAAAGAGAAAAGTCTATTCTTTGTCACTGTAACTCGAATACCGTTTTCACAACCCCTTTTCTTTTCAGGCATATTCAATAAGTCATGAAATACTGAACTTTGGAGGGAAGCCCCTTTGAAGTAGATTTGTTCTGAAAAATATAAGACACAAAATCATTAAAGACTTAGATGGATAAGATGAATCCAAATTTATATTAAAATAAAAGTAGTATAATGTTTGCATATTTAATACAAATACATATTTTTACATTGGTACTAAATATTGAAGCTTTTTTTTTTTTAACTAATTTTGATTTGTTGTGAAAAAGGTCTCTGAAGTGTCTTCTATCAAGTAGAATCATAGAATGCCTAAGGTTGGAAGGGACCTCTAGAGGTCATCTAGTCCAACCCCCCTGCACACGCAGGG
>JAUBNY010048507.1:0-10172 GCA_032275445.1 Crypturellus soui
GTAACACAGGTGCAGCAGGTGCTAGGGGAGGAGGCCTAGCCTAGTTAACTCTTCTAGGCCTGATTCTTGTTTCAGTTCCCCCCTTTTCTTATAACTTACGAATTCTTTCGTCAAGTTTCAAAGTGTTCTGATAGGTGTGCATCATAGCCCACATCATCTGCATCTTCTTGACTGTGGTGCTCAATCTGTACCACAGCCAGATATTAAAGAAGGATAGCAGAATTATGATCCCTAACAAGATTAGTATTGGATGTATTAGCTAATGAAACACTTGTGTTGCTGTAGGGGAATGCCCTGTAAAAATATCCCACCAGTGATGTTCTCCCACTTGTTCTACTTTAGTTAGGATGGTTTTAATGCTTTTAGTGTCATGTTCCACTTGCCAGAGCATGCGCTGAGTTGTTCTGTTTACTTCTTGGACCAGTTTCTCTATATCAGGGTGTTTAAGCATTGTTTTAAAAAGATCAATATCCATGCCTATATTCAATTTAGGTATATCATGATACAGCATATAATCAACTTTCAGTAGTTGTCCAGTAGTTACAGGAACAACATAATCAAAATCACAACCTATGATTCGAGTAAAATTACACACACAAAAATTAGTGCTATTTGTTACTTGGTAACAATTATCAATGGTAAGGTTAATGCAAAGGGTCCTAATGCATGCACATCCATTTCCTACGTAATAAACTTGTGATCGGGTTTTGGTATGGGGAAACATCTCAAAAGTACATACGCTGTCTTCAGTATCTAGGCATAAATCCTCATTTTCTACTACAGCATTTTCGCAAATGTACCCTAACTGTCCTTTAGGAATACATGCCTCAGTACTGACTGACTGCCATCTGTCTTTGGTGTGATCATAACTTGACCAAACATTATGGTCTATGGGTCTGACAATAACATTCTGGTGTATAGCTCCCAATGTCAAAAGAGGAAAGATGGTCTTTTCTTTTGCTGCACTGATAGTGAGTACATAGGCTTCGATTTGTTCATGTTGTGAATTGTAGGTGAAGTTTACCAACTGCCCCCACGCTTGGTGATTTTTCTCAAACTGAGTAGTGGAACTGTTTCTGGCTATTATTTCTCTTATCTCTTGGGGCAATATTCCTGAAGTTCCTTCCCGTAGTATTCCTGCAGCTACAGATTGTACCTATTGTTGAGTCTGGAGGCATTGGATAACAAGTGCAAACCTTTTGCCAAGTCCACCAGCACAGTCAGTAAGTTTGATAAAGTCTTCTGCAGTGTGATTAGCTACTAATGTTAACAATTTGACTGCCAATGATTGCGTCTCTGCTAGAGTGAGCAAAGATGACCTTAAGGGAACTTTGAGTTTCCCTAGATCAGAAGTAACGGCACTTAACTTATTTACTAGCACCTCTTGATCTATGGTGTTTAGTACACCCAGTCCTGTGCCAACCCATCCAGCCACATCCCTTCGAGCTCTGTTACGATGGGATCTGGCTGCCAGCCATGCGTTCCAGCCTTTGAGGCTTTGCTGAATATAGGGTTGACAATCTTTTTGTATATGAGATATGTTTACTTGAATGTTTACCTGGACTCTTTTCAGTGAATATGTGGGATCCAACAGTAGCTTTTGCTCATTTGATTGTCTAATTATGTAAGGACCAGCCAAAGTTAAATTGCGGTTACCCTTACAACTTAGAGAAGGGGTTGTGGGTCTTGCAGTACTCTCAGTTGGTGGTTTAGTAGGAGCTTTGGTAGGCGGGATACTCGAAGTAACATTTATTATAAATCTCCTTGTTATGTTTCCCTCTTTAAATATCCAACGACAAATTACTGACACTGATCTCCATAATGTGAAGGTGTGCCGACATTGACCCGACTCACATGCACGCTGGCTGAGGATGTTTCCCCAATGGTCTGGCCAAGGAACATATACATCCAAAGAGTCCCATACAGTGATGTTAATTCTGGGTGGCCAATTGATTTGTGAAGGTGGCTTATATGTTCTACATCCAACTCGAGTTTGTACCCCAATTTTTCCTACCAAAGTACTTGCACCTAGATTACCCGGAGTTTGCCAGCCAGCCAGGACCACTGTTCTTTGAGTGACTACGACAGAGGCATTGTATTTGCCCAATGAACCTGGCTGATGGATGTATCCAGGAGTCAGGGTCCCAATTGGCACATCATGTCTTAAACCGGAGCTGCCACTATAAGCTTGAGACCATAATGAATTTTGGGCAGAAGTTTGATCTAACATCAATATACTTATCAAAATTTCAAAAGTCAGTGTTGGGAGGGCTTGAGGGTAGATGGCTCTCCTTCTGAGGTGCATGCTTTCTCAGAAGCCTTCTTGACTCGAGAGTAGTGGATCCACGTTGGCTTCTCTTTCACTCGGACGGCTGTGAAGGTGGTCATCAACACCTGGAAGGGTCCATCCCACTTCTCTCGTAGCGGTTCTCCTGAAAAATTCTTAACATGTATTCAATCACCAGGACTAAATGGATGTAATTTCCCATCCGGCAGCTTGGGCTGGTGTTCTAACACCACTGTAGCGTTTTTCTGCAATTGCTTTCCTACAGCTATGACATAGTCATACACATATTGATTGCCTATCTGATCTAAGGCTTCACTATTTACAGTCTGCATCATGTAGGGTCTGCCATACAGAATTTCAAATGGACTCAGCTTTTCTTTTAATCTTGGCTTGACCCTTAGTCTAATTAAAGCAATAGGCAAAGCTTGATACCAATGGAAATTTGTTTCTTGACATATTTTAGCAATTTGCTGTTTAATGAGATGGTTCATTTTTTCTACTTGCCCACTTGCTTGGGGTCTGTAGGGGGTATGAAGTTGCCAATTAACGTCTAATGCTTTGCTTATTGCTTGAACAATCTTTGCACAAAAATGTGGGCCTCTATCTGAAGAGATACTCTTAGGTATTCCAAACCGTGGTATGATTTCATTTAACAAAACTTTAATTACTTCTCTCGACTTATTAGTTCTACATGGGAATGCTTCAGGCCATCCAGAAAATGTGTCAGTCAAAACTAAGAGGTAAGGAAACCCCCCTTTTCTTGGGAGCTCAGAAAAATCAATTTGCCAAATTTCACCTGGAAAACGTCCTCTGTTTATTGCTCCTTTGTGAATTCTCGTTCCTGTATTTGGATTATTTTTCAGGCAGAGTTCACATTGCGATGTGACTTGTTTTACTCTAGTGAATAAATTGGGTCCTGCTACTTTAGTTCTTAGGTGTTGATAGGGTGAGTCTAAACCTCAATGAGTTTTGTCATGTTCTGCCTTTACAAATTGCCACACCAATTTTTCTGGTATTACTAACTGACCTGTTTTCAATTGACCCCACCCATTGTCTAACAGCTTACCTCCATTTTCATGTATCCACTGCTAATCTGTTTCTTGATATTCTACTTGTTGATCTGTGCCTATTTCTTCTGGCACTGAAGTTGCTACTGGTAATTTTTCACTTCTTGCAGCTGCCAATTTGGCCTCTGCATCAGCTTTTCTGTTTCCTATTTCTGGGACGGTGTTGCTCTTCAGGTGTCCCCTGCAATGCATTCTAGCCACCTGTGCTGGGAGTTGGACGGCTTCTAACAATTGTAGGATTTCTTCTGCATATTTCACGGCTTTTCCTTGGGCAGTCAATAGCCCTCGTTCTTTCCAAATTGCTCCATGGGCGTGTACAACAGCGAAGGCATATTTAGAATCAGTCCAAATATTTATCTGCTTTCCTTTTGCCAGTTCAAGAGCTCTGGTGAGAGCTATTAATTCGGCTTTTTGGGCTGAAGTTCCTGGAGGTTAAGGATTTGATACAATTACCTGCTCACAAAGCTGCTAGCATCCGAAAACCAATCTTCTGCATCCAGGAGTGGTTCTTCTTTGAGATCTGGGCGGCTGGAGTACACTGCCTCCATGGTCTCCAGGCAGTCATGCTCGACTGGTTCAGCTGAGATTCTTCCTTGTAGGAATGAAGCTGGGTTGACAACGTTAGTCACCTGAATGGTCACATCATCTGACTCAGCCAGGATCGCCTGGTATTTTAGGAACCGAGAAGGTGATAACCAATGGTTCCCTTTTTGTTCTAATACCGCTGATACGGTATGAGACACCAACACAGTCATTTTCTGTCCCATTGTGAGCTTCCTGGCTTCTTCTATATATTTATGACCACCGCTGCCACTGCCCTTAGGCAGGTGGGCCATCCTTGGCTTACCTCGTCCAATTGTTTGGAGAAGTAAGCCACTGCTCTTTTGTGAGGCCCTAGATGTTGAGCCAGAACTCCTAAAGCCATTCTTTTACGCTCATGCGAGAACAACCAAAAGGGCTTCGTCACATCAGACAAACCCAACGCCGGAGCCCTCGTGAGCTCTCGCTTCAGTTGTTTGAAGGCTTCGTTCGTCTCGGGGGTCCAGACTATGTTATTTTTAGTTATTTTCAGCAGGTCATACAAAGGCTTTGCAATCAGTCCATACTGATATATCCATAAACGACACCAACCTGTCCTTCCCAGAAAGGCTCAAAGGTCTCTCACCGTCTCTGGTCTGGGTGTCTGGCAGATGGCTTCCTTCCTTGCCGTCCCCAGTGATCGTTGTCTTCCCGATATTTCATATCCCAGGTACATGACTTTCTCCCGAACCAGCTGAGCTTTCTGTTGAGAGACTCGATAACCACTTAAACCTAAGAAATTTAAGAGAGATATTGTCCACTGAATGCAATCCTCTTCCGTTTTAGTTGCTATTAGGAGGTCATCCCCATACTGTAGAAGAACGCCGTCTCCCGGTGGCTGTTGCCATTGTTCTAGCTCCTTGGCTAGCTGGTTACCAAATAGGGTGGGACTATTTTTAAATCCTTGGGGCAAGACTGTCCATGTAATTTGCATTTTTCTTCCCCTGGTAACAGATTCCCATTCAAAAGCAAAAATCTTTTGGCTTTCCTGAGCTAGGGGTAGACAGAAAAAGGCGTCTTTTACATCTGACACTGTGAACCAAACTAAATTATCCCTCAATTTTGTTAAAAGTGTGTAAGGATTTGCTACCACAGGATGTATGGTTTTAGCTATTTCATTTATGGCTCTTAAATCTTGAACTAGCCTATAAGTTCCATTTGGCTTCTTAACTGGAAGAACTGGAGTATTAAAATCAGACTCACACTCCATCAAGAGTCCTATCTTCAAAAAATTTTCAATTCTTGGTTCGATTCCTTTTCTATCTTCTAACCTCAGTGGATATTGCTTCTTAGCGACTGGCTCGGCTCCTGGTTGTAACTCTATTTGTATAGGGACTGCCCATTTTGACTTGCCCGGTATGTCAGTGGCCCATACCAGGGGATAAACTTGTTTTATAATTTGGTCAATGTCTTTATTATTTTGTTCTGGTTCTATACAGCTCACAGCTAAACCTAGGGCTGCTAACAATTGTTGTTCTTTTACTTTGAATTCAATTTTGCCTTGTTTGAATTTTATTTCAGCTCCCAAATTTTCCAGTAAATCTCTACCCAGCAGGGGTTTGGGTGAATTTGGTAAATACAAAAACTGATGAATTCCCATCAGTTTTCCAATTTTGAACTTTAGGGGTTTTAAAAAGAAGGCTTTTTCTGATTGGCCAGTAGCACCCACAACTTGAACATATTTATCACTTGTAGGTATCAGTTCTTGATTTAAAACAGAAAATGTGGCTCCAGTGTCGATTAAAAAGTCCGATTTTTCCTTTTCTTCCCCTAGCTCAATTTTCACCAGTGGGTCTGCTAGGGAACGACTCACCGGTCCCCCTCAGTCACTGTTTTGATGGGCAATGGTCGTCTTCGCCCGTTTAGGGCAGTCTCGCCTCCAATGACCCGTTTGTAGGCAATAGGAGCATTGGTTTGGTTCTATCCTTGCTTGTTGGGAGGAAAAATTTCCTTTCCCTCTTGTGGGATAACCATGTCCTCGGCCTCTGAGGTTTGGCCCTGGCAATTTTGAATTTTGAGCCACAGCCACTACTACAGCTTTTGCTAATTTCTTATCTTCCCTTTTCTCCCTATTGTTGTATACTTTCCAGGCTTCATTCATTAATACCTCCAAATCTTTATTCGCAGGATGTTCGAGCTTTTGCATCTTCTTTCTAATATTTGGGTTACTCTGTCCCATTAGTAACCCTAATAGTTGCTGTTTACCTACTTCTGACGAGGGGTCCAGGGTCGTGTATTGTCTCATAGCAGCCCTGAGCCTGTCTAAAAAGTTTGAGGGTGTCTCATCTTGTCCTTGTCTAGCGTCATATAAAGCAGCCCAGTTTATTGCTTTAGATATCGCATTCCATAAGCCCACTGCAACTAATTTTCTGTATTGTTTTAACAAATCATAGTGGGCTGGGTTATTTGAATCCCAATTCGGGTCTTCCATCGGGAATATGGTCCCTACATCCCCTCGGAGAGCCCTCGTTGCAAGCTGCCCTACTACATGTGTTCTGGCAGTTTTTAATACAAGTTCTTTTTCTGTCTCTGTTAGTTCTGACAACATTAAATCTATATCTTCCCAATCAATATCTTGGTTTTTCGCAATTAGTTCGAACCTCTTAGCTACTCTCTCTGGGTTTTCCCTGAAGCATTTTACTTCCTCTCTCCAGCTATTTAAATCGCTTATGGAGAAAGGTACCTTTATCCTTGCCTGTCCCCCCGAGGGTGGCATTACTTGTCGAAGGGGAGCCACTATATGATCAATCTTGGTCTTAGCTTTTGCTTTTCCCCCTGTTTTGCCCTTGGCTTTCTGTACGGCACCTGTGGTTTGATATCGGTGGCTAGTTCCTTCTTCTGGGTCGTCTCCACTCTCTGCTATGCTTTCTATTCCATCTTTATCACTTGTTCACCCCGGCCTCTGGCCCCTGCGAGCTGCTAGGCCTCTGTTTTATTAGTGCCGGTGGCTGTAACTCTTGGAGGTCTATTATATCTTCATCTTCACTACCTCTTCTTCCTAACTTGAGGCGTTGTTGTCCAATACTACAAGCGTCGCAACAGCGTTCTTTCAGTTTGTGATTTTTCCGATCCCTTTCTAATGTTAAAACAAAGGGATCTTGAGGGGAGGTATTTATTCCACAGTCCCTCTGCCATTCCGGTTTGTTTCTTAAAGTGAAAAACATGTCTGCATACATTACTTCATCTCACTTTTGCAATCTACGAAGGAATAATACAAGTTGTAAGATTGTATTATAATTAATGCTTCCTTCGGGGGGCCATTTCTCTCCGTCATCTAGCTTATACAGAGGCCACCAACTTGGCAATATTTCAAAAATGTCTTCTTATTTAAATTTCCCCCAGGAATTCCACCCAATTCTTTCCAGTGTTTTAAAATACACCCCAAGGGGGTTTTTGGATTTATTTCTTTACTTTGTTGGCCTCCCATTATTATAGGGGCTTAATATGCGCTTATCTGGGGTTGCACAAAATTACTCTTTATTTGGGCGTTAGTAAAATACCACCCAGATTACTTTGCTAAACCCCAATCTGTACCTCCTATTTCAGTGAGGGTATTCTACAATGTATTGGTTATTACTGATAAATATCATAGAATGCAGGCTTTTCCCTGGATCGCCCGACCAACCGAGCGTCAGTGATGTGCCAGCCAACCCAGGGGTTGTGTTCCCAAACTGGTTCCCAATTGCAAATATCCTAAATTACTAGAGGGTCGTATGCTAATTCGTCCCTTCTCTCAACTAGTTGCCTTACAAACCCGTGCAGATGATACACTATCACACTATCACACATCAAGCAATCCTTGTCTTTGGATTCTCTGCTCGGGGTCCAACTAAGCTGAACTCCTACCGATATCATCTAGCTGAGTGGCTCCTCTTATACAACCAAATTCTAAGTTGAGATTCAGCACTGTCCTTAATCTATTCCACTGTCTTAAGGTGTTTTACTTTATCCCAGCACTTCATACATGCAATGTCCAGTCACTTCGTCCCTTTCTGGCGGAGAACACGGAACCGCAGAGCGGGACTCCGCACTCGCTTCGCAGTCAGACTGCGTCTCACTCGTTCTCTTGCACACCAACACACACACTCACTCTCAAGGGTTTCTTTATATGGTTAGATTGCGTTACCACAAAAGGTCACAAGATGTCGCTGCAGACCACAAAATACACTTTAGAGGTGCTTCAAATCAATTCTGAGACACACATACCTATGAGTGGAGTAGCAATAATATCTTACCCACTGTGTCTCCTCCAATATTTGATTAGCTCCACACCTAATACAATATAGATTCAAAGTTCGATTTAATCCTATCTCTTGGGTTCCCCTTGGTCCTAGAATATATTTATCACAACAGTTGCATAAAGCTCTCACATATAACAAACAGTTACAGAAAGGACAAATCTTAATTCTAGGTCTTAACCGGTGTGGTAAGTTCTCAGCTTTCCATTTACAGTGACCAGAATCACTTCCCATACAGATCTTATTCTAGGGCATATAACAAACAACAACACACTAGACAGACAACAATTAAAAACGAAAAGCGCTATTTCGGTTGTAGAAGAGAATCAGAAAGAGGTTTAAAACAAAAACAGACGAAATGACACAGAGAAGAGCGCTCTTACATTATCTACTTTCCAGGAATTCCTTAACACGACAAGAAGTAATACAATATATCGGTGGGCCTCGAACCCACAATCAATACATCGGTGGGACTCGAACCCACTTATTCTTTGATATATCGGTGGGCCTCGAACCCACGAAGGCGTCCCTTCTTCCTCCCCACGAGCGACAGCGTCCTGTCCTCGTCTTATGGGTTACCCAAACCAAACCGAACAAAACCAAGATAAATACCTTTTAAGTTTAGCAGAAGTCCTTGTCCACCGGTGTGTGAAGCCAAGGGGTAGGGGAGACTGCCAACAGAAGATCAGTCGGGGGCCCCGAGCGTCCCCAGGCCCCCTGGATTCCAGCACTGGCGGAGAAGTCTCCTGCCTGGCTTGCCAAATGAATCCGAAAAATCCGGTACGAAGAACTGCTCAGAGACTTTGGGTCTTTTGAGCAGCAAGGTATTTATTGCAGCGCTGGGAGCAAGTGTGATTCGCATCACCCAAAAACTCGCTCTCCGGGATCACACAAAATCAGGGGTTTTCTACAATTTTCATACATGATTCTTACACATATTCAGATGATTGCAACATCTATTTATACATATTAATGATAGGGGGAGTATAGGCGGAGCGTAGGCGGAGCTTTAGGGCGGTGCTTTTCTTGGCCCTCAATTTTGGGGGTACATCCGACCTTCAGCCCCGAATCTGGGGTCTTCTTCTCATCTTCCTCGGTCTGACCTATCTACCTTTCCATTGTTCTTGCCCCGCTCACTGAAGCTTGGAGAAAGCCTTGGCTCCAGGCCTACTTCTCCTATTCAGTTGTCTACCTTCTCTTGCCTTATCCTAATTTATTACCTCTAGGCTTATTGTACACTGTTCCTAACATTTTCTGAGCTTTGGTCCAGTAGGCAGAACAGAACAAGTCTTAGTAGCACAGGCACAGTAGATGCTAGGGGAGGGGGCCTAGCCTAGTTAACTCTTTTAGGCCTGATTCTCGTTTCAGTTCCCCCCTTTTCTTATAACTTACCAATTCTTTCGTCAAGTTCCAAAGAGTTCTGATAGGTGTGCATCACTGCCCACATTACCTGCATCCTCTTGACTGTGGTATTCAATCTGTACCACAGCCAGACATTAAGGAGGGATAGCAGAATTATGGCTCCTACTAAAATTAGTATTGGATGTATTAAATAGTGAAACACTTGTGTTGCTGCAGGGGAGTACCCTGTAAAAATGTCCCACCAATGATGTTCTCCCACTTGTACTTTAGTTAGGATGGTTTTAATGCTTTTAGTGTCATGTTCTACCTGCCAGAGCATACGCTGAGTCGTCCTGTTTACCTCTTGGACCAGTTTCTCTATATCAGGGTGCCTAAGCATTGTCTTAAAGAGATTAGTATCCATGCCTATATTCAATTTAGGTATATCATGGTACAGCGTATAATCAGCTTTCAGCAGTTGTCCAGGAGTTACCGGGACAACATAATTAAAATTATAGCCTATGATTCGAGTAAAATTACACACACAAAAATTAGTGCCATTTGTTACTTCGTGACAATTATCAATGGTAAGGTTAATACAAAAGGTCCTAACGCATGCACATCCATTTCCTACATAATAAACTTGTGATTGGGTCTTGG
>JAUBNY010048508.1:0-10171 GCA_032275445.1 Crypturellus soui
TTTTCTACCTTTATTTGCATACATAAAGTGTTTGTATTACATATACATGTATAGATAATACAAAGCTTAAGTAGCTACCTACCTTGGGAATACTTTCTTTAAGGCATGAGGGAAAAAAAAAAAACAGCAAGCAAAAACTGCTCTTTAGCTTAAACATATCTACTCCTGGTTTGGTGAGGGTCAGACTTCGCATCTGACTGACAGTCTAGATAAACTTCCCCAACATAGATGCTTGGCCACGCAGAGAAGAGTAAGACTGGCAAAAAGCTAACTTGTTGAATAATGTGAGATAATGAGTCATAGCATGTAAGTTTTCATCTATATTTAGCCTGCATAGGATCCACATGAATCACTTCATGAACTCCATGCAGAGACCAAGAACCCAATAAGGACCCAACACACAGATGTGTGATGGTACTAGAGCCACCAGTGCCTGTGGCCACTACGTACTTCAAATAAAGCAGTAGTTATACTAGAAAGACTGAGATTTCCTCTATACAGTGTTACATGTTCCTGGTGAAAAGGTATAAACTTCCATAATTATCTGCTTCACATCATGAGGTTTCTGTTCCTTTCACAACGATTTTCAGGAGGCAGCAAGCGTTAAGCCTCAAGTCTCATAGGTGACAATTCAACACTGCACACTAATACTTGAAGATATGAATACAAATATTCAACAAATGAGTTCCAAATAGAAAAAAAAATAGTGTCCTTTAACAGTTTTTCCACCAACAGGCTTGATTTCCCACTGGGAATTCAGCAGTCACATTCACTTTGAAGCACATACTTTGAGTTTCCCTTTTGGAACTAGCAAGTTAAACAGTTGTCGCGCTGCAAAGGAAAATAGTGCAGTTTTCCACAGGCAAAGTCTTAGGAAAAAAGCAGCACTTGGAGATCAAAATCAAGATTTCCATTATCTTTCAACATAGGCTTTTCTTTCCTAAGCATTATGAAACAGGCTATATCCGTTCACACTTATGTTTCAGAAAAACTTGCAAGTTTTCCTGTGCTGAAGGTAACCAGAGAGACCTGAAGATGTACAAGGTACAACTGGAGGATAAATCATTAGGAAAAAGCATCCAGGTTTCACCAGAACACTCCACTCGCCACAAGTTACACTTTCTGTACTTCAACTTACAATTTACTAATTCAAGTGTGTGGCAAAAGACAACTCTTCACTCCAGAGTTGTCGGCTCCTGTTGACAACCACATTAAAAAACCCAGAGGCTTGATTGCTGAGCAGAAAAGTTACTGGTATATAAAAACTTTGGAGTATCTAATGAGTCATTCTAGTTACAAGTGCCATATGTGCATAATAAATAAAAGACTTACTAAACAAGTTCATCCTAAGGTAATAGTTAATTTAAAAAAAAAAAAATCAAATGTAAATATTAATTAGTAAGACCAAAGGTAGCTAGAACTGCAGTCTGAGGGTTAAAGATTTTGCTATGAACATAACAATGACCAGATACTGGAGATGAAATGTTTTCCCTGTTTATCCCTTTTCCTTATATAAGGAAGCTCAGCTTTAAAATAGATTGAAGAGACTTGTAATGAAAATTTCACTGCACTGGGACAACACTCAGGCTCACCATCAGATTTAGTCCTACCTAACAACTAGGAAGAAAGGCTCCAAGCCAAAGCTGTAGCTACTGGTGGATTAATTACATATTTTGTATTAATTTTATTCTGGTCTCTGCTTTTGTAACAGAGTGATTGTAATTTTAGAACTTTATATTTAGTTCAAGTACACTATTTAAGTATCCTCATTCAAAATTAAGAGATTCTTCTACAACCAGTTCTTCTTTTCAGGGGTTCAGAAATAAAGCTGTCAACCTTTAGAAAATAATTTAAAAGCCATTCCTTTTCATCTATTAAAAAAAAAAGATTGTTTCTAGAGAAAGACACCCACTCTTCATAGCACTGTACCCATCTCATTCCAAACTTCAGTCACCTCTGAATTCAACAAGCTCTTCTAAACTTGAGCTTCTTTAATATTAGACACATTTTAGGAGAACTATAATTGAAATTATGTCTTCAAGTTCAGCAGATATATTAACTCAGCCCTCTAACAAGATGGACCTATATGTGATAGCCCAGATCCCCTATGTAGGGGGACTCTTGCTAGGTAATCAGTCATGCTTTGCAAAAACAAACAAACAAACAAAAAAGATAAACAGAAAAAAACCCCAAACACCACACATTTCTGCAACTCCTAGAATAAGAGGCAACCTGCATGACTTCCAAAACAGTCCTTAATTTTAGTCACTGACACCATTCGCTTGGTGACAAGTCTACACAGAATGAACCCTGAGCAAGGAACCTTCTGACAGCCAAAGCAGAAACTGGACTGCTCCCTTGGACTTCTTTTGTTCCTTTTCAGAAAGTTCTTCTCTTTAACACGTCTCAGAGAATCCATTCTTAAATATAGTATCTGACAATGTTTACTTCCTCTCAGAGCAGTATAAAATACAACACTCCTCTCCACCTGTGTTTATGAGGTGACAGAGCAATGGTCTTTAACCAGACCCACAGTTACATAGAAAACAACCTTAAAGACATTTAGTCACTAAACAAGAAAAAAATAAAGATTTGCAAATAAAGTGAAATAACGTTAATAGAGCTCTGAGAGAAGATCTGTCTTCAAGTTTTCTGTTAGTCCTATTAAAGCCAAGCCATTTCTAAAAGGCTAGCAATTAAGAGAGTACAAAAGAAAAAATACTTGATATTAGAATTACACTACTTTGCTGAGTGTGCCACAAACACCAAAATGTCATTGACAAATAAAACTCATACTCTGCAAGTTAAATAAAGCAGAGGGTCTTAACATATCTAAGTTCTGAGAAGCTTTTACTACTTGAATTTCTGCTACAAAAAAGTGCTAACAAGCTTACAACCTCCTTTAAAATGTACTTGCTCATGTTGTACGAGTTATCACATTCACATGAGGCCTGAAGTGAAATTCTGTTTTTAGTTCATGTTAAATTCTTAAAGCTGAGCCCAAGTACTTTCAAGTTAATTCACAGGTAAAGAAACATCTGCGGCAGACTGACAAACGTTTTCCAACTATGTACAAGGCAAAATCACTTCATCCATGAAGCTGCCCCTGTTGGGTTAGAGACCTCCTGAGATCCCTTCCAACCTCAGGGATCCTCTGATCCTGTGAACAAGCTTCTCAGCCCTGGATCTGTTCTTCCAACCACTAGATGCAGCAGGGAAGGACAGAAGTAACAATATAATTAGATAAAGAGACCAATTAGATAAAATAGACCAAGACTTTGATACATTGACAAAGAAAAAGAATAGTCAGGAAACAGGGACAAGGATGTCCCTGCCTTCATTCTTTCAATTGTGCATGTCATTAACACATGCAGTAAGAGCTGAATCATGATATACACCATGTAGAAACATATTAAATTAAAAAACAGGAGATAAAAGCAGCTAAAGGACTGTCCAGAACACCAGTCAGTGAAAGCAGGATGCTAGAAGCCAAAACCTGAAGGACAACCTTGCCGTGCTCCCAGCCTTCTCATCTGAAGGGAGAAAACACTGTTCCTTTTGAGCTTACTGCTTAAGTTTAGCATGAACTACCACTGGTGAGAGAGCAGAGATTACAAATCCACACGCTCAAAACCACTAACTCTTTAATGTAAATTTATTAGTTAGTCAAGTGAAATAAGATGTTTTATTTTAAAAAAGACCTTTAAAGTTAAAATCAATTGTTTCTGAGTATTGCCACCATCTTTTAGGTCCAAGTCATTTCAGAGATTTGTACATCACTTTACAAGCTTGAGAGTTAAATCTCTCTTGGAAAGCTGCAAGTGTTATGTTGGTTACTATGGAATACTGTCAGGTTCTTTATAGATTAAAAAAAAAATAAGAATACTATCTGAACACAGGAAAATAAAAAATAATGAATAATGTTACTATATCACCAACAGCCAAAATGAGGCTTTAACATTTTATACAAGTAAATGAGAGTACCTAAAATAAATACTGTACAGACAAATGAAAGCAATACCTGGAGTAGAAAGATTTCAGAGCAATTCAAGTGTCAAGCTAAAGAATTTTTTCAGCAAAAGTGAAAGGAAGACAATCTTACCTTATCTAGCTTTTTTTGCCAGCTTTCTTCACGTTTTATCATGAGTTCAATACAATGGGAGAGTGTAGCAAGGATTCCAGCAGTAGTTGCCTTGAAAGTTATAGCTTCTCCTTTAAAGTCTATGCCATTAATTCCTTTGGGTGTCACATGTGGAAACACTAAAAACAAATATGAATCATTCACTAATATCTACCTTTAATTAAGATGAATGTTTATACATGTATGTTTTATGTTAAAAATGTTTGAAGAAAATACCACACTGGCTACATATGTCAATTTAAAAAATGAAAAGTACTATCAATTTTTCAGCTAGCCACATGACAAGGGAAAAGATTCCAAAGGAGGAATGCACATCCCCTAAGCTTCATCTTGCTATATTGTGTTCCAAGTCTGCTTGCAATGCTGTATTACTCTGCACTCTGCAGATCATGTGGGTGGAGGGAGTGGTAATACTTTAACAATAGCAGTTTGACAGATTGAAGTGAGGCCTAATTAAGACAGAGCAACCTTAAAACGTATCCGATACAGTATCTGATACAGTACTAAGCAAGCAACAATTTCAAAACGCAATCAAACTCAAAATGTAATAGTCAAGGTTGTTTTAAGTAATTATGTATTAACACCTAAAATGCATGTGTGTAAGAAAAGTTGTATCAAATGTGTTCAATTATCCAAGTACTGTGGGCTTTTCAGTTCCAACAACTACTTCATGCTGTCAAGCAAGCCATCTGTTGCTAAGGCTATTTAAACAAATGACTTATAATAGGTACTTTTTTGTCACACATTTTAAGTCAAACTCACATGTAGGTCGACAGAATAACAAATAAAATAGAACACATTAATGTCATAAATATTAGAAAGCTAAAGTAACACCCATGTTGCAACTAATTGAGCCTAGCAAGTTAAAGTAACTCCTGCTCAGTGCTTACCACCCAGCAGGAGTTATTAAAGTTATTTATTTTTTTTACTCTGTCAGTTTGACAGCACACCGCTTTGTGATTGAGAAAGTACAAATGAATACTTGTGCAGTGTTTTCTCGTATCTGTCTGCAAGGGTGAATTACAGCTCTCAAGCAGCTCGGTCCTTGTAGGTACCAGAAATGCAATTGCTGTTCTGTAATGACAACGCACAGTATTTGCACTCAGGGGAACAGAAAGCAAGTGTCACATGGCCCTAAGCAATGGCTTTATGTGTCCCCAGAGGTTTCAGACACACCCTCCTTTCACTAGGAAAGGAACAATTCTCAAACCCGATTAATGTCTATACTTGCTTACTGAGGTATTTGAAGGCATGTATGCTGTGGCAGAACGTATTCTTATTCTTATTTTGTTTTACATGAAGCAAGAGTAATTTTTGAAAGCTAGAGACTGTGGCGGGAGGCTGGAGATAAATGGAAAATAAAGAGAATCTGCTCTAGAAACCAAACTGTACAGATCAGTCCTTCTGCCAGCAGCTGGAAGAGGCCCCCATCTGAAGAAGCAGTATAAGATGGAAAGGGAACCATGCAGTGGATTCCCCGAGAAAAATTCAAGCTAGACAAACAAAACCTTGACCTGCACAATACTATTTTACTTAAGAAAAATGCAGCTTATAGCAGTAAAATAAATCCTCTTGTTGGTATAAGCAGGGTACAGGCTTACCAGTACAATTATGCTGCTTATAGCAATGATTATTTTTTTCTTTTAGGAACATAGCATGCTAAATATGCCGAAGAAACTACTACTGGTTATTTCAGAAATCTGTTTAATAGACTGCAAGATGGATGTACCATATAATTGTTTTCTTGGGGAAAAAAAGTCAGTCTGTTTTTCCTAAGTATTTTTGGATCTCAGCTACAACCTGAGAAGCAGCTCTCACAGTTAACGTAAAACAATGAACCATCATGAACACAAAATGTTTTAAATTCCACGGCCTGGTCTTAAACCTTCTCATAATGATAAGTTTTTTTGTGTTATATGTAAAGCAGTCTAAATCATACGTAAAGACCCTTACTTTCTAGCAGATAATTGCATTGTTAAAACCCTAACTACTCTGCTTTCTTCCATCATACTGTACATATTTATTTACAACTACATAAGAAATCATTGGAGAGGAAAACATGTGGAAGTGATCACAACACAACTTCAGAAGATCCAAGAACTTCAGATTGTGTTCTCGCTTGTCTTTTATAGAGGTAATGCACATTCTTGTTCCATACATACACACACCATTACCCAGAACTCCACAAGGGCTATTTTTAACTAGGTAAAGGCTACAGCTCACTGTAGGGCAACTCGCAAACAACTAATGCTATTCTGCATCCTAGCCACCCTCAGAACAAGATCAACTATCATAACGATACACAGCTTATCTGAAACTACCATAGGGAATTCAGGGATGATTCTGAAAGGCAAAGGTAAGTGCCTACCCCAAAGGCAACTGGTGTTAATGGTGCTTTGTAGAAATGACAGTGTTCAAGCCTTTTCCGCATGCAAAAAAAGTGGTACCTTGCCTATTAGGCATTTTGCTTCATTTCTGACTTGTTTTTATTCTTCTTTCATAGCAATAGATGTTTTGCATGCCATGTTTCTGCCTTCTTCAGTAGCTCTTAGCCCTTTTCTTCTATGTTGATACCTATTGAAGAGATTTTTTTTTCTTCTTCTTCCTATGATGTTTCTAATACTTTCCCAGGTGTCCCAAACAATATGTTTGATCAATGGACTTTATATTGTTTCTCCACCAAAAGAATTTTTAAAAGATTAAAAATAGAAAAATCCATTATTTGCATTTTACATCACCAAGCCAATTCTAAATGAAAAGGAACAGTTGGATACATACTCCATTTTAATTGGCACCTGTCATTTTTTATCTTGTATGGACAGCACTAGAATCAATATGATTTATTTTCTTCTACCTACTACCTCATTACTTCAGCAATATGCTAGTAACTATTCTTCCTCCTTTCAGAGCATAAAAAACACCATTAAATTCTACTATATTTTATGTCAAGTTGTCCTCCACTTTCTGGAAGATCTTCAGCTTTGTAATTCTAGTACAAAAACATCTATCCTCAAAAAGACTGCTTAAAGAGGCTTCAGCTGCTCTTCTTATTCCTATATAATTTAAGCCCAAATCATTTTCTTGAACAGATAGATGTGTACATTTCACAATCACAATCCTTATATTCTATATTCTTAAAAAGCAAGATCCAGATGGGTAAGCACACAGAGTCAGGCTTTTGCTTAGTACTTTACCATTGTTTCAGTCACATCTGGACAGTGAGCATTAAAAGACCTTCAAAGTATTCTTTTTAACCTTTAATGTAAAGGCCCCAGAGAGCATAGAAGAAAACTCTCTACCCAAATATCTCCTTCAGAACAGGACACAAAGCTATAGAGTAGTCGTGGTAATTCTTTCCTCCTATACCCAGTGAAGAGAAGAGAAAAAATGTGAATCCAGTCCCTTTAAGTCTTTAGTGTAGCTGCTAGAGCCCTCTTCTGAGCAGTAGGCTCAAATACTCTCTACCATAGCAGGTTAAGAGGCTGAATCTACTTTGCACTTGCCGGAGCACTAGTTGCACAACAGTTCCATGTTTAGACTAGACAGACAGTCATTCTCAGCTACTATTAAAAAGATCATCCAGTTTTTCCAAAATTGGAAAGGTCTATTCAAGAAGAGAGAGATCCAGTGAGAATAGAGTTTAAACATACTTACATTTTTCCTTATTGCTGTTACTGTTATGTAAAAAATCCCCATCAGAACGCATTGTAGGGAAGTCATCTTCATCATCTTCTACCACTAAATTTGAGAGAAAATTAGCATGAGGAAAGAGAAAACCTTTTCCTAAATTCTTTAGTGAGCAAGGAAAATTACAAGCATCTTCACAGCTAAGCAGCACTTCAAGTAACTTTTACAGTTTATGGTTACTAATACCCTATATTTATTTCTGAAGTCACTATCAATATTATGGTCAGAAGCCATTAGGAGTTTAATATTTGCTCAATGTCCGAATTTAGCCCTTGGGTAAAGAGAAAGGTATCTCAGAGTTATAACTGGATAAGCAAAGAACCATGATTCATCAGCTATCTGTTCTTCTTCTGTAGAGTTTGAAAAAAGGAAAAAAAAAGTAGAAACATACTTATAATCTGCCTGACTCCCAGAGCAAACTCAAGGATGAATAGAAATGCCTCAGGAGAGGCATTTCACACAAATATGACAACAAGCTATGTTCTGAGGAAGGAAGAAAAAAAAAAAAAAAAAGAGAAACATAGGCATCTTCGATCAAGTCTATAAGAATCTCAAACAGGTGAAATTGTATAGTACACTAGCTCCAATCAATGCATCTCAGGAGGCTTGGTCTTATGAAAGAATGGATCCTGGTGATTAATATCCTATTGGTTTGTCACAAAAACAGTAAGAGATACAGCAGTGAATTAAGTTGAGTTCAACTTTTCTGTTTAAGCAGCTACCGTTCAGTAAAATCAAGTGCTTAAAAACATGACTTCAGTAAGGCTGACAGCAACAATCTAGTAAGCAGATGCTCATGAAAATCCAACTTCAAAAATGAAAACAGCTAACATTGTTCCTGTGGAAATATCTATGACTGCTCATTTTGCTAATTAGTAATTTTAAGGTACTTATCTGTACATGAGATCAAACTACTTCAAAGGCTATTGTTTACTGTGTAACAAGTTAGATTCTACAGAGTTAGCATTTTCAATTAAACTTTTACCTTTATCCCTCTGGAGTTCATCTTTGGAAACTGCATCTGCACAAGCATCAAAATATTTCTGTAAAGTATCAACTTGTCTACACAAGATGTCTCTAAAGGTTTCCATTTCTGCAAGCTTCTCATGTAAGCTATGACCCTTCTAAAAATACAAAAAGAGAGAGCCTTGAATGCTTCTATATAATTAGTAGCAGTTCAATGCCTAAGTAAAAATAAAAAAATATAGCTTTTCCCCAGATGTGGGGAACAAGTTCTTCAGATACACTAAAGCTATGAAATACTGTCAGCATTAACAAAGCATTAGCATTAAAAATGTATTTAAGTGGATACAAGTGTATTCATTTTGTCCACTGGTCTTATTTTTTTCCTCCTAACTACATCTGCTACTTCAGAGCATTCTACAAAAGCTGGCAGAGATCTTGCACGCTATCAGATTTATACCAGTTTGCCTGAAAGCAGTCAACTTCAGCCTAAGATCTTTGTTACAGAGACTAATATTTTCCTCCTTTTTGCATTGCTTCTCCACTGCTCATTTGCCAGAAGTAGAGCCTGCCCAAGCTCAAGCGTTAAATATTTATATGCACCGAAACAAAGGAGAACCATCATTCGACAGCAAGTATAAATCACATCTGTTGAGTCAAGGAATCAGCACTCTTTCAGTCATAAGCCCTGCTATTTCCAGGAACACAGTAGGTTAATTCCTCCTACAGGTTTGATTTTCTTACCATTGGAAGATGACACCATTTTAAAAGGCAAAACTGCACAGAGGCATGTGAAAGCTTCCTGTATCATCTGTCCAGCAACACATGCTGAATTACTAACATTTACAGTAAAACCAGGATCTGGTTTACTGGTTTTATATTTTAATAATTGTGAGGAAGACTTCACATATTTGAAGTTATTGTCTTTTCAGCTAAATAAATACCTTATTTACACATCAATACTATGAAAATATTAGTTGCTAACCTTGAACGAAGAGGTGGATGTTGCAGAGTACCCACTTGCTCCAGAAACAAGAGAGACCGTGGATCCATGTCGTCGTAAACTTGACTCTGATCCATAGCCAGACTCAGTCTGAAATAAAGACCAAAGACACCAAACTAGAATGGTAGGCTTTTACTGAGAGAAATCATGAAAACAGGATTAATGGCATTTTCCCTAAAACAGAGGCATTCTTTCCAGGAAGGGGCAGGGTCTTAGTACTGCAAATTTAAAACTATAGTTCATGTAGTTCATGTCCCAGTCCTGTTCAATTTATTCATCAGTGACCTGGATGAAGGGACGGAGTGCTCCCTCAGCAAGTTTGCAGATGATACGAAGCTGGGAGGAGTAGCTGACACCCCAGAGGGCTGCGCTGCCAT
>JAUBNY010048509.1:0-10157 GCA_032275445.1 Crypturellus soui
CAATACCCATCCAGAGTTCTCCCCCAAAGCGAGTGACATCTTTTGCTGAGCTGGCTAAAGGCAGGAAAAAGAATGGTCCTTCCCTACCCCTCTGGCCCAGTGATGATTCCTCCTTGGAGTTCTCTCCTATTCCTGAGACACAGCAGGATTGTCCAACCTTCCTCGAAGAAAGAGCTCAGAGTCTTCCACCTATGCCCTTCGTCTATGGCCTGAACTGGAGCTGTGAGGTCTTCTGCTTGGATCGTACCTTTGGAGATGGACAGGCTTTGTGTTCCACCAAAGACTTGGGCTCCAGTGAGACCATCCCTGGTCGGCATGGGGCAGGTGAGCAAGTCTCTCTCTCCCTGCTCACAGAGGCCAATGACTGCTGCTCAAGTAGCTCTGCCAGTGTCCAAGGACAAAGAGATGTTAGAATCCAAGCAGATGGTAAGGAACCAAAATAGACAGAATGGAGACATTAAAAAAAAATAAATAAAAGGCCCCTTTGGGACATGAGGAGAGCAACAGAGGGACCTGCATGGCAGTGGGAGACCATAACCTACCAGTCAGTCTCTGGGGTAAAGCCCTGCTGTGCTTATTTCAGGCCCAGATCAATGTTTTGCACTTGTATTTCTAGAGCCTTTTGAGTTCCTGTACAGTCCTATACGATGTAAGAGAGGACATGGCATTAGCACTTAGAATCTGTGCAACTTCTTGGAGAATTGTCCTGTTCTGAGTCTGTTTCCTGGAGCTGTTTTCTTCCAGTCCCACAAAAGACTGCCTTTGGCTCCCAAGATAGGGACTTGAGGGTGTGCAGCAGAGTCAGGTTCCTAGCAGAGGTAGGGAAAGGAATAATTAGTTATTTCTTTAGCTCGTCTTATTTGGAGCCATATAAAGCAGAGGAGAAAGTGTAGCCAGCATCTGCTTCTCAATGCAGGGTCCAGGAAGCTCACACAGTGTCTGTCATGGTTGACAGTATGAGCCAGGATGTCCCATTAGCCTGAAGTGTCCTGGCTGTATCCTCAACAGTGCATGAGATTGCAGCAAAGATTCCTATGAAGAAATGCTTACCCATCACCAGGGTAATTGTTCCAGTTCCCTCTGCAGCAAAGCCCTTTACATGAATTGCTTTCCACACTGATATTGCTACTACATGTCCTGGGGAGGAAGCTGTGAGACAGCCCTATAGGTGGCTCAAGTATGGCCATTCCTCTAGCATAGCAGCAGATCAGTATCTCTGCCCCAGACAGACTCTTTCCTGGGGTGCAGGTACAAGCACTATCTAAAATGAGCTGCTGAGCAGACTCTGACCAGACGGCTGTGTTAGCCCCTAATGTGCCAGAGCCCTGACTGTTTCCATTTAATGACATGAACATTTCCAGCAAGAGATGGAAAGAACAAATCTTTCACTGCTAGGGCAGTGTTTTGCACTGCAAGCATGGGAGAGATTTTAGCCTTTGGAGCAAGAGTTGTGTTTTGACCTATTTGTTTACTGAGCCTTGAACCTGTGCTTGCTGCAGGACAGCTCGGAAAGTAGGTCTCTGCTGGGAGAAGGCAGCAGTGGGAGCAGCCCTGGGTTTGCACAGGAATTGCTTGGAAGGAGCAAGAGCTGCACAGAGTGGGAGAAAGGCAAACAGCAGTTCCCAGGGCAATGTGTCCCAGCAGTTCCCACAGCTGTGGCCTTTGTGCAGTCCCTTCCTGTCATGCATAATAGGATATGACCTGCACATTAGGGCTACATAGAAAATCCCTGCCTGCAGCAGAGAGACACAGAGCTGAGAGCAACCTGAAGCCTGGAATATCTGAGAAGGGACTAGAGGGAAAGACTATGGAGCTGCCCTGCAAAGTGCTTATAGAGAAGGGGATCTGTCACACCCTGCAGGTAGCACTAGAGCTCTGCTGAAGCTGGTCCTGAAAGCCCTCAGCTCCTTTGTGTCCCAGGGTTGGTTTGTGCTGTAGGCCTGTCTTTTTTTGTTTTGTTTTGTTTTAGGGCGGGTCCCTGCCCACAGGCAGTTCTGGAGGAAGGGCAGAAGATGCCTGCTGTGCCACGCAGGGATGCTGTGTGGCTGTTGACCAAGGAACCCAGCCAGTCCTGTGTGTGCATTCAGTGCTCTGTGTGCATTGTGCTGTGTGTCATGCTTCAGCTGTGTCCCCATGGTTGTAATGACCCCACCAGGAGCTGTAGGCACGTGCAGACAGGAGACAATCCAGCCCAGTCTCTGGGACGTCTGTGTCTGTCATTTGCTAGAGCAGACTTGGCTTTTCCAGGGTTGAAAAATTCTCTATTTCTGCTGTGGGTCTGATTTGCCCTGGGGAATTCCCTTCCTGCCACCACTGGTGCTTGGAACATCTTCCTTGGGTTCTGCTACAGTCAGGGGGAGGAAGGAAGCTGCGTGCTCAGAAGGGGAACTCTTATAGAAGAAAGAGGAGTGAGGCAGAAGGGAAAGATCTGGCAGGGGAGCAGCAGGCCTTTCCAGCAGCTCTGAGTGTGAGGTGGGTGCTGTTACTTGGGGCGCTTGTGCTGGGTTGGGTGAGTCGTCAGCATGTGTAGGAGGGAACAGTCCTTTGGGATATTAAATACCACTGTGCTGAGTGCTGTACCATCGTGTGCTGACCCTGTATGGAGGCAGGCCAAGGATGGGTGCGTGGGGCTGTGGCTTCTGGGGGCAGAGCTGCGCTGAGATTTTGTTGCCTGTGCTCTCATGGGAAATCAGGATGGAGATGAGGAAGGAGTGCACTGTGAAGCTGGTGACTCTGTAAGGAGAGAAGTCACAGTGCAACCACCTACTCTTCCAGACAGCTGGGCACGCCCTGTATGGGTCCACTGTCTCTACCTTACTAGTTCATGATACGTGTGACTGGTTCCAACGTGAACCACTCTGTTTATTCTGCTGGTCCATCCTCTTCCTCCCACAGCTGAGAGCACATTCCATTTTGCTTGTGATTTGCCAGGTTCATGATGATTGTTCCTCTGCCAGCCCTCACGCTTGGTCCCCTTTTGTCTCTCTGAAGGTGGTGGCACAGGCAGCAAACCTGTGGTACGCTACAGCAAGGACCAGCGTCCCACGACTCTGCCCATCCAGCCCTTCATTTTCCAGCACCATTTCAACAAGCTACCCAAGGCATGTGCCCTGCACAGCCATTTTGCCTCTAGCCTTTCTCAACTCTACAGTTTGGCTAGTAACCAGCCTTCTAGCCAGCAGACCTCCAATTCCCGGGCCTCAGCCTCAGCCACCTCAGCAGAGCTGGGAGTGGCAGAAAGCCAAGCTCACAGTGTGTTCCTCAGGCAGGGCTCAGCAGATGGAGCTGCATCTCTCAGTGATGGCTGCATTAAGAAGCCCGCCCCTGAGACAACTCGGCCATCCCCCTTGGGGAGCTACTCTCCTGTGCGATGCAACATGCCTTTCTTCCAGAGTGTGGATTCCTCTTCCTCACCTGCTGCAGAGAGAGCTGGAGAGAGCCAGCCTCCCAGGAGCAGGTCCTGTCCCATTTCTGCCAACCTGCTTCCCACAAGGTCTTCCCCAGCTGTCAGTGCCAGACAATCTGCCCAAGCCACCAAAGATGATGCCCTGAGGCAAAAGGAGAAGCCCAGGCCAATTCCCAAGAAGGAGGCACCACTAGAGCCAAGTCTACCGCTCTCTGAGTACCGACTCCACAGCAGATTCCTCCTGCCCCTCTCAGCATGTGATATGCCCATGAGCAGAGGGGGAAGCCACACAGAGCCCCACTGGAGGAGTGGCAGCGAGACCAGCAGTTCTAGTTCCCTGAGCAACATGGGCATGTGGCCCCTCAATGGTAGGTACCCATCCACCAGGCCATGCCAGGCTGGGAGACCTCCAGCACCCTGTCTGTGATGCTTTTCTGTAGTACCACCCTCCTATGTAGCCACAACCTAGGGTGAAGTTGCCTCTGAGACTGCAGTGCTCTACAGTCCTATCATCAATCTGCCTGCAAAAGGAAGTCACATGCTGAGAGCATGACCTTCCAATCCTGATCCCTGTGCTGTGTCTCTGGAGAAGGCAGTATGGGGCTGCTGATCCCACAGCTCCCTATGCCAGGTGCTTGCAGCCCAAAACTTGCTCTCTCTGTGCCCATTACTATGAGACCACTCAGCTGTGCCAAGCTGTGACCTCCACTTGTCTGTCATGTATACATGTTAACGTCCTGAAATGTTGCTGGACTGTAACTAACTTATTGTCTCTTTCTCTGTCATTTCTCCTCATCCTGTCTTCCTGTGTGGTGCATGCTGCCTGTGGTGTTCTAGTGAACCACCTATCCCCTCAAGTGCTGAAGTGGCAGGAGTACAGATGGAGGAACCCCCTGGGCCTGGACCGTGTTTCAGGGCTGCCTGGCTTAGCAGGCAACCTAGACAAGAGGCAGCAGGAGCCCTGGCTGAACTGGGGGAACCCCATCTTTGAGTTCCCTGGCGCTCTCAACACCAGCTAGTTCCACTGCAGGCTGAATGGTGGGCACCACCTCTTTGCTGGGGGTATCTGGGGATTGCCTTGGGACTCAGGTTCAACATCCCAGACCTCATATTTGCTCTGTCTGCTCAGAGAAGGATGCTGCATCTGGTCAGAGGGGTGCTGAGGAGTAGCAGAAGGTGGCGAAGATTGGCTTGCTGATGGGTGCAAGCTGTGTGGGGCATCTCTCTCTTCCACAAGATGAAAGTAGTCCATTCTGGCTCTGGACCAGATTGAAGGTCATGGGGAAAATGAATGTCCCAAGAACCAACTCAGACCTCAGCAAGTGGTCCTGGACTGTGTCCAGCTTGTAGCCCATTTCTCAGCCCTTGCAGATCTAATGTCCAAGTGTCCCAGGGTGTCAGCCCATCTGCCCCAACCCTGGCAGCATGCTGTGTGCTGAGCTTCAACTCTCATGGGGTGGCTGGCAGTAGTGTGGGATTCTGTCCTCTCTTCCATGCTCTATCATTAAGGTTTTCCCCATCCTCCAAAAACTCTGCAGGAGGGAGTGTGAGGAGCAAATTGCTTTTGAACGAACCTTTGCAAGTCCTCTGGGAAGAACTGTGGGGTCTGCCTGCAGAAGGGAGAGTGTTCTTGAGGTCAACTCTATATCATGAAACAAGTTCCTCAAAACATTACAACTTGCACTGCCAATCCCAGCAATTTCTCCATCCTTCCTTCATCAGGAATCATCCCGATGGAAATCTAGCATATGAAAGTGCTCCTGCAGAAGTCTGCCTTTAGAGATGGAGAGAGACGATCCCAAAGGATAGGCAGAGGGCACATTGCTTACTGTCTGTGGCTGCCTGCATGTGACAAATAGAGATATTCTTTGTGCTCTGCTTTTGACCCAGTTTCATCACTGTTGAGACTGTACAGCTGTCCTGAGAGTCTGGTGCAATGAGGTTTTCTTCAGCAGCAGCCAATGATTGTAAACCTTCTACAGCATCTTCCAGTGAGGCTGTCCCCTGCCAAACTGAGCCCAGCTGTTGGGGCTGAACTGTAGAAGCTTGTGTGGAAAAAACACTGCTGGGGGAGTTACAAGCCTGTACCTTGCAGAGGAGTCTCAGGCTGGGGCAGGCTAACGTGAGGGCTATTGCTGGAGTTGGGTGCAGGTTGCCCCTGAGAAAAGCAACAGTGTAGGAGAGCCTTTGGTGTAAGGGCTTAGAGCTGATCCTTCTCCTCCCTCTCTTGGCTCTGCAGGACAGTCTATGAGGCAACTCCAGCTTACCTACCCTGACTTCTTCCCTGACTACTTCTCACTAGCAGAAAAGCCCCCTGCTGAGTTCTGCCTCTCCCCAGATGGCAACACAGAGTCAATTTCCATCGACTTGTTGCAGAAGAAGGGTGAGTCCATGCCTCTTGTTTGGGAGTGGAGGATTCTGGTGTGGCAGAGCAGTGCTCATCTCTGCCTTATTGCATCTCTGAACAGGTATTATGGTTTCTTTTCTTGCCCTTCTTTGCTGTTGGTGTCATACTGAATGTCCCCTTGTACTGACAGCTGTTTCCGTGGCAGGCTCATGTGTTCTCTGCACCATACCACTAGCCATGGAATATGTTTGAGCTGCTGGTCCCAGGAAGTATGGTGAGAAGGGATCTTAAGTCCACAAGAAAAAGATGAAGAGAGTAGGCAGGCACAGGAATGTTACCCTAAAGCAGGGCATGTTGCCACCCTGTTGCACTATACAGGGGTTAATCTGAGGATTTATATGGTGTGGCAGATGTTTGAGATTTTGTAAATTAGTTAAGTTCTATTGGGTTTTAAGCTATATTTTGAAGTGTTTATATAATGAATGGGAAAAATAAACCAGAACAGGGTATGGCTGTGATGCTATGCTATGCTAGAGGCAGTCTTGGGTATAAGATTTTTGACAGCTACCTCTGTATTATGTCAAAGAGAAGGGATGTGCAGAAGGGTTCCTATGCTTTTACCAAATCTGTTGGCAATTATGCAATGGCAACCTTGCCCCCTATTTGATTTCTGTTCTTGTATCGTGTTGATCCAACTGTCAGATGACCCACTGCTGGCTTGTTACTGAAAGTTATTGTATAACTTGCCAAATGCATGGCTCCTGCTTTGTCTCCATGCAGGATCAGAGCATTGAAGGATGCCGTGCTTTGTACTCATCTCTGCTCCCATAAGGGATGGTGCATGGAGATGGTATCTCATTCCCTTGGAAATCTCGATGGTGTCTTATGTTTCAGACGCTTTTAAAAGTTGTCTCTACTATCAAACTGGTATCGAGTTAGGAGAGGCTCTGCATGTTTTCGGCAAAGAGGAGACATAAGCTGATCTTGGAAATGCCTCTGCTCGATTTCTTCATGAAGTGTTTGACTTGGGTCTGTCCTAGAGGCCTCCCAGGCAGCTCTCTGACCATGTCTTTGCCCTCTAGGACTGGTGAAGGCAGTTAACACTGCTGTTGACTTGATTGTGGCTCACTTTGGAACCAGCAGAGATCCAGGGGTGAAGGTAAATGCTGCTTTCTCTATGACTTCTCAATGTCATGAGTGACATGGTAGATAGAGATTGACTTTCCATTCTATTCCAGCACAAAAACTATGGGCCATCAAATGACACTAGTAGCACTAAGAGCAGGACAAACAAAGGTGGTGGTACATCATGCAGCAGATAGTAAATCTGTGGCCATACTTGCAGCATGATGCTGGAAGTGCTAAAAGTTTACATGGGTTTAAGGGAACACTGGTCCAATACAGGTCAGAGAAATTCAGTAGGTCTGCTGAACACACAGGAACCATGTCCAGCTTAACAGTCTGTGCTAGGCATAGGACATCTGGAACAGGTAGGTGTCCCCTGTGGCCCTTGCCACAAAATCTCTAGCTTCAGAGTGCATCTAGACTGCCCGTGAGGCAGACTGTCCCTGGTTTGTGCTCCCTTTGTCTCCCATTTCTGGAATAACACAAGCAGAACAACCTCGCTTCTGCCTGTACTAGCCATTGTTTCTCAGTCCTATGACAGTCAGCTGTGGTGCCTCCTTTCAAAGTTGAATATTCCACTTCGCTCATGAGGACTCTAAGGCAGAAATGTTACACTGTTTAGATGTGACGACTGCCCTGGAGTGCCATCTTTCAAGGAGAAACCAGATTCCAAACCCTTCAATCTTATCTCAGAGGCCCCTTAATCACAATTGTTGCTGTTGCAGAGATCGTTGTGTAGCAAAACTGGAGCTGTTTGGATTTTCTGACTGTGTTTCCACAGCTTCTTACAACTTCACTGTGAATTTTCTAGGCTTGCAGCATTGGTCTGGGGAAAAAATGCAACATTTTTCATATTACTTTATTGGTAGACAGTGATGTACTTACAGCCTCCACATGTTCTTCATATGGGGTTTCATTATGCCTCAGTGTGCCAAGGCCTGAGCATTCACCTGTCAAAAGGCAGCACCCATCCCTGATGTTCTTATACTTGATGAATTTCGCAGGATTATTCCTGACCCAGAAGTTCATTTGGCCTCAGCTCAGGGCCTCTGTGGACCTGTGCCAACCTCACAGTGTAATTCCAGCTCAGCTGGTAAAACCTGTGCTCTCAGCTCAACTGAATGATGTGCAAGGCCTGGGGTTGGGTTGACCCTTTTTGATTGACCCCTTGACCACTCGAGGACTGTATGTAGCACAATGTGTCCCTGCTCTGCTGATGCTGGGCTCTTAAATGCTTTCTTGTCTCAACCTAGGCCCTGTCCAGTCATTTTGCCTCCTAGTCATTTGCCTCCTAATAATCCTAGGAATTATAGCTTGGCATGTCACTGAGTCAAGTGTTCCTTAATCCATTGGTGCAGGAAGTTCTAGTTGGTGTTCCTGTTTCTAAAATAGTAGCAAGAAAAGCTTTTACACCAGCACAAAAAGTGCCTACTCTTTTCTTCTTCCTGTGGAACAGTCTTGCTATAGTGAGAACTAAAGACATCCTTTCTAACTAGGATATCCTCTTACCAAACTGTTGTTTTATCACAGACTGGAGTAGATACTGCAAGGAATAGTCCAGAAGAGGGGCATATGTGTGTGAGGCAGCAGAAATGAAGAACCAGCTTCTTAGTTTCATCATGGCCTAGATATTGGCCTATTGGGTGTCTGTAGTAGGCAAATGGGGCTAGACTGTTTGTATATGTCAGTACTCCACAGCACGGTTACCATCGTTTCCCTCTTCTATCTTTTCCCTTAGGTCAAGCTTGGGAACAGCTCTGTGAGCCCCAACGTGGGGCATCTCATCTCGAAATATCTGTGCCCCGCTGTCCGGGACATCCTGAGTGATGGGCTCAAGGCTTATGTCCTGGATATGATCATTGGCCAGAGGAACATCATCCCCTGGAGCGTGGTGGAGGCATCCACTCAGCTGGGTATGGAGACAGGGCTATGATTCACTTTGTTCCTCAGCACTGCTGTGCTGTACCTGGGAAGGTGCTGGGGAAACTTGACTGTAGGGCTGGGGGTGCAAAGTGGTCAAAAAAGAGATGCCCTAAATTATAACTACCCACAGCACAATTCTGTGTACTTGCTGATTCTGAACCAAGGATTGTAGTCCTCTCTGGAGTGAGGGACATGTCCCTGGGGTACTTGCATGCATCAAAACTATCCCAATGCTTTAAAGTGACAATCTGCGACAGATTGTGGTGCATCTCCCTTGTGGAGTCCAGCTGTTGGAATAGAGTGAATTTGTCCTGCTCATCAGCAGAGGAGAAATGCATGAGGCAGCAGGGGCACCTGAGCTCTTTCTCCCTTTACCTGAATGCTTCTTCCTATGGTTCTATTTTGACTTTGCTGACCAAAACTAATCCCACCATTGTGCTTATGTCCATAGGCCCCTCCACCAAGTTGCTGCACAGCCTCTACAGCAAGATCAGCCAGTACACAGAGCTGACCAACCACACCATGAGGTTCAATGCATTCATCTTTGGCCTTCTCAAGTAAGCGGACTCCTATGACTGCATGTCATTCTCTGAGGCTGGCAGCAAGCATTGCACCTCACCCCCACACAAGTGCAATTGCCAGTATAAATATCTTTGAAAAAATTGGAAGTGGATCCCCAACTGTGTGTGGAAGAATGAAGAAGCCATGAGTCTGAGGAAACTCCAGAGGGATCAAAACCTACCCCTCCACCAGGCTAGGACTGAGAGGGACTGGCTGCAGACCACTGAAAAACACTCTCCACTTGTTTTAGCCCCAAAGTATTAGATAGGAGAAATCTTTCTGTCTGGTTTCATGTAGGAGTGGAGGTAATGTATGCAACTTAAGTTACTCATGAAAATTCCTGTGTTGCTGCTTCCCAGGGTTGCAGTGAATCCCAATATGTGAGACTGAAACAGAAGTTTCCCTGGTCCAGGGCTGATCATTTTAATCTGGAGGGCAGTGGACATACTCAGTGCTAAACAGCAATTTGACAATGATGTTCCCTGTATTGGGATGAGTGATGTTAGGATACTATTTCCCTGCTCCACTCCAGTGATCAGTAGGAACTGACACTGGCAATGGAGTCCCCAAGATTCCCAAATGTTGGGAGACCCCCTAGTTATGCTCTGCTCATCATGCGAAGGGTGGCCCAACTCTTCTCTGTAGATATTGAATGCCAGCATTTTGGGGGCTAAACCTGAAGCAGTGGTTTCATGTTTGTAGATAATTTGTGTTTTCCATATGAGCCCTGCTCAGCAAAGCTAAGTTCTGCCAAGGACAAAGGCACTAAATGATGAGGAAACTTGCTGGAAATGT
>JAUBNY010048511.1:0-10117 GCA_032275445.1 Crypturellus soui
GAGGGAGCCTCGCCTCTTGGGGGTGGTAAGGGAATCCGGCGCCACAGTGCGGACGACGGAAAAAGATCACGCAGCCCACGGACGCCTCGCTGGGACGGCCAGCGACGGGCGTCTTCAGCAAGGAACTGAACTATTAGACTTGCAAGAAAACATTGACCATTTAGGATAAAGAGATTACTTACAATTCCACCTTTGAGCTGGATGCTACACTAGTACATTATGTTTTGCCCTTTGACTGTTGGTCACACTTCTTATTCCTGGATTCATCCTCAATTTGTCTGTCAGCGCAGACTGCAAACGTGAATCTTTTACAGAGGTCTCAAGGAAAACTTATTTACAGTAGCCCTGCTACAGGCTTCTTGATTGTGCACGTACAGACCTGCTTATTTCAGTCCTCTCTAAAAAGGATTCTGCTGTGAATTGCACTCAGCTCCCCAGGAGGAGACTCCTTTGGAAAGGTCCTAAACACACACACAGTTTGCAACGTGTTTTCAAGAAAGCACAACATAATGGCAAACTCTTTTTTTTTTTTTTCTCTTATTTCTCCTTGACTTTTTCAATATAGAAGTTTCCAGGACAGAAGGTCTCTTTTCCCAGGAAGCAGGGGGGAGGACAGAAGTGTGGCCAGACCTGTGGGTGGGTTCTGGGAGATGCTATTTGCAGCTTTGCTTACAGGTTTCTCCGCAACTTGGGTCTGTGTTTTGGGGCAGAGCTGAGCCTATTTTTACATCGAGTTATTCAATCATATCGCCTGCTTATAAATGTTGCCTGTGTCAAGAGCTTGGCAGAGCCTCAGAGAAAAGCCGCGTTAGAATGATCACTGGGGTAAGATAAAACATGGCCCATTTTATTATTTATAAGGCTGTGGCTAAGACTAAGAATAAACTCAACAGTGTGACATGATCAGAACAAGTGCAGCACTGGCTGAGAAGCCTCTCTGCCCATTAATAATGGAGGGAAACCCTATCACCTTCTCGCATTCACTGTGCTCCATTTCCCTGGGCTTGGGTACGAAACCCTTCTAAGCGGCATTTCAGGGCCACTTGGCTTTCCGGGTAACTCCTTTAACTTTTGCACGCCCAGCCTATTTGTATTTGTGGGTGCATCACTGAGTTTCATTTCCTCAGTGTGACACACTGAGTCTGTGGCACAGTTCTCCCATGACTCTTGTGCGTCCCCAAGCCATTCTTCTCTATGACCTCTCTCCCACTGTCTGTTCTGACCATGCTGTTCAACCTTCCACACCATTTGCTTCCTCAGTCTTAGTTCCCCACCAAACACCCTCAATTCCAATTTCCCCTCTCCTAGTCTACTCCCTTCCCCAGCTCTATCCCTGTATCTCCATGGTCTCTCTATCACATCTTCTATTTTGCGCTCACTCACATTTTCTTTTTCCTCACTCTCACATGCAAAATTCTTCCCCTCCCATTTCACCTTTCTTTTCATTAAGCACCCTCTCTTTTACCCACCATATTCCCAACCTCATTGCCCTTGCTGGATTTCTTCTCAGGTGATCCTCCTGGGGAAAGCACCTTGAAGATCCCTACAAATATTTTGCCACTTACTTCAGCTCGCCTCATCATCCCATCTCGAGGCTCCTGCTAGAACTTTTCTGCCTTGTGAGATTCTCCTCTTTACTGATATCCTCCATTCCTTTCCCTTTTGGCTTTCCAATTCCCAAGCCATCCTGCCTTAGCCCCCTGCCACTCCAGCCCTCCTCTCAGGGCACTGGGATTCCTTTGGCAAGTATATCCTACCTTGTTTATCCGCAATGTAATCTTCCCTACTTCCCTCCTAAATGCTTCCTGATTTGTGGTCAGTGTAGACAGGAACGTGTTCAGTTCAGCCTTGCATCAGCAGAATGAATGGTTAAACCTCATGATTAAACCACTGTAACATTTCCTAGCAAAGAAAAGCCATCATTCTGGCTGTCATTCTTCACCCTAAAGGTGGCTGCATGCCAGTATTGCAGCATGGAGCAGTCCTTCAGAGACTGAAGGGAAAAAAGTGATTAAAGATGCTAATTGCAGAGGAATTAGACACCAATAGCTTTTTTTTTCATCTTCATAGCCATAGCTTATTACTACTGGTTTTGCAAACATTTGTGGCACCAGTCTGGGACCACTTTGGACTCTTATGCAGCTTAATAAATATCATCTTTAGCTTTAAAGCAGTAAGTAAAATTGTTTTATTAGAAATTCCAGTAGCTACATCAGAGGTGCTGAGCTCTTACCATGCCATCGTCTCTCTGCCTGAAGGGTTGCATAAAATAAGCTAGATAGCTTCAGTATGTTCAGGTGATAATTGTCATGTATTGATTTTATTATTATGCTTTTCTTCAGACTGAACAATGTTGTCATCTCTTGTGATCACACTGTAGTGATTTAATAATCAACGTTCAATTAACGATAGTCAATCACTGCAATCACCTTGGACTTAATCCCACTCAGTGTTTGTCTCAATTGTGCTGCAGGTTGGGAATATACAAAGGATAACAAGATTTTAAGGAGAGAGAGAAGAGGAAGATGAGTGACAGAATAATCTTAAAATCATCACATTTGAACCACCTCAAAATGTTTCTGACTTACTGGACTGACTTTAAAACACTTTAGACCAGCAAGCATTAAACACCATGCGAAAAGTTTCACCAATGACATGAAGCTTTAATATTTTTGACTTATGGTAGGTCAAGGCAAGTTGAAACACAACTCTGTGCCATTTCCCTTTGGCACGTGCTGCTTCCAAACAAACATACTGAAGCCCTTGCCTGTGCTGCAGACGTGCAGGAGGTGACACTGCATCAATGTTTCAGCAGAGCTGTGAATCAACCAGGTCACAGGACCCTCAGAGCACACCTGGAAAACACGGGGGACAGCACCAGTGACATGTTCATGCTTTGGGTTTGGGATTTTTTTTCCCTTTCCTTTTTTTTTCCCCCACTAAATACCACAGCTAACAAAATAGCCCAAATTGCAAGTCAAAGCAGCAGTAAATAGCTCCAGCGGAGCCATTCTTTGCATTTGGACCCAGCCATGGCCCGAGCAGAGCTACCTCCAGCTAGTTTCCAACAAACCTCCCCAAGACCCATGCTTGCTTGATGCTTCAGAGCCCAACGTAGTGCTAGGGTTGAATGGCAGACTTTAAATAGATGACGCTTATCAGCTCTGGTGAATCAACCTACCACAGCAACCTACCTTGTTTTCTTCTGCCAGACCAAAACCTTTGCAGACTGAGCTGTCAATCAGATGATTCAATGAAAAACCACAGGAAGACCGATGAACAGATGTAGAGCTGAACTGCAATAACTCTGCCACCACAAGAGTTCAACAACATTGTTTTTTCTTTTATTTTCAGTTAGCGATTAGGGAGATATCATCACAACCAGCCAGCAGCACCTGGCACAACTCCAGGTAGCCTGGTGGCATTAATGCTCAACTGCTTTAGCTGTACATTGAGAAAAACATAAACCCTTCCATCACAAATTAAACATTAGAGCTGCTGGGAGGCTGCAATGTCATGTCAATGGATGGTCCATGATAATACATAAGCAATGGGGATAGAGCAGCTTTGAGAGACATTTTTGAGCATGTCATCTGTGTCTTCACTTTTCAGTGATCTAGATATTTTACCTAATTAAAGAAATGGGATGGTTGATATGGAAAAGAAAGAAATCAAAGGATTGGATTAACATAAAATTGGAGAATCTTCTTTTCCTCGAGTACTCTGTACAAAACTCTTGCTTCTGAAACAGCAAGTCAAGACAAGATAGTATTTTCAAAAGCACACAACTGTTTGAGGAGAAAAGTAGCACTTCCAAAAGAGTCTTTTGCATATTGGAGTCAAATTCTCATTGACTTGCTACAAATCAGAAGCTTCAAAGTCTTCCTGAGCAAGTTGTATGCATTTGAAAAATCTTACTGTGAGCCTTGTTTGGTACCCTAATGACACGCTGGCAAATCATGTGTTTCATAAAACTGTAGCTAAACAGTAATAACATGAGGTTAGATTCACACAATAATGACTCTTAGGGATAGGTGCCCTAATGAGCATTTATGCTAAAGTTGGTAATTATGGCACAGCAAGGCTTAGTTCTGAGGCCTGCCTCACACTGAAGAGACCGAGCTGTAACTAGTTGGGGCCGAGAACGAACATCTCCATTTGTCTGCAAAATCCATGGTGCAACTTTCAGATCTCATCCTCCAAATCCTAATCTGCATCAGATTAATGACCAAGAGTCTTGAAAACAATTCAGCCTCACACCTTGTACCTTGTTCCTAATATATACACATACATATGGAAACATTTATAGAAATATATATACGTGTTCATAGATAGGCAAGCATATACAAGCATTTAAATACTCTGAGAGCATCCAGTTTTCCACCATTTCTGGAAAACATTTGTGATTACTTGTTCCAAAATACTGGCAGGTCAAATTTTTGCAATTATTTATTTCTTCATGGGAGATAAAGCCATTTCATCTTTCATTGCTTCTCTCTGCATTTACGCTACTTCTCTTGGACTCATGACTGAAAGTCAATACGACTTTGGTGAGGTGTCTTCACTGGTTATTATGTCACACCTGCCCAATACCATCTTCATATCTTTTTTAGGCTTAAAGACTAGACAGCACGGTGGAAGGTTACACAGGGGAGACAAGGGGAGCAAACAGGAAATCTTCTAGACTAAGCAAGAGCTGCGCGTTTTGTTCAAAACCCTGCCTAAGGAATAGGTGCAAATTTGTAAAGTCTGAGAGCAATGACCCAGAATGCAGTAGATTTTTAAGAAGACCCAGAAAAGCCATGAAGGTAAAAAGACTTTCACAAATGTACACCCAGGTTGAACGTCCTGCACAGTTTAAGCAATCGCATGAGCTGGAGCAGAAGGCGATGCTTTTCCCCAGGGAGTAAAATTCAGTAAACAGATCAGCCATACTCACGTAACAAGATGTGAACTTCCTCGTCCAGCAGAACAGGAAGCTTGTCTGCAGAGGCACAAATGTTTTAGCAAGTTGGACTCACTGATGCATTGCTTCTGCTTCCAGACCACGAGGAGCAAAGGTTTGCACACACCCATGGTGGCATTAAAATAAACGTGCAAGGTGTGAGTAGTGAATTTACACCCTAAGGCTTGAAAGGCCAGAGGAGCGGGCCTGTCTCTGCCCGGAGTTCAGCAATTTGCTGCAGAATCCCAGTCAGTTTGGGAGAAAATCAACACAACAGCTATGCGGAGATGCTTATTGGTGTAGACGCAATAATTTAAAGTGAAATATTGGCAGCAATATTGCCAGACAGCAAAACTTTCTGGAGCATCAGATTGGTAGAAAGAAAAGATTGCATTTCTTTGCAGGACAGGCTCGCAAACACTGACTGCTTGAATGTCCATCTAGAGGGTCAGGTTTGCCCACGAATACATGCTGGCTTCTTACTTTCTTCTTACAGCTAGGAGATCTTGCCAATAAATGGCCAAGAATCTCAGTCACGTCATAGAATCTGGTTTTGTCTCCAAGTCACATCTTTAATCTGTAAACTCTCCAAGAACACAGCACACAGCACCAGGACCCCCTCCTTCTTACACAAGGAGGCTCAAAGTGAGGGTGACCTTCACCCATAGTTGACTTGGGTGGCACTATAGAAGGCCAGGAGGGCTTGGGAAAGACACATGGGCACCTTACAGACCATACTCACAGTGTCCCATGCAGGGACAGGGCTCCGAGATGCTTAGGAGGTGCCAGCTGACAGGTTCAGGCTGTCCTGCATCCTCCTGGGCTGCTCCTGGACAGGGTACTAAAGAAATTGCAGCCTTGCTCAGAAGCTTCTTCAGCAACTCCAGCTGAACCACCCTGATCGATACCACCTGAACATCTGCTGATCCACCAAAAAATCCCTAAAATGAGTTTCTAGTTTGAGAAAACAGTGACCCCTGCTCAACTTCAGGGATACCGGCTCCAAAACAAGGAAAAAAGCTTCAGAAGAGATGGAATCGCACACAAAGCATCGCTGACCTCCTATGCGTCGCAAGGCTATCGTCCCAAGTATATAGGAAGATTTCCGGCACAAGGAACCCATCCATGGATTACACTTGCGAGAATCGATGGAATTGCTGTTAGAACCATGACTTTCTGGACAGAGCAGGTTTTGCATGACATGGCTGTTGGCAATACTGCAGAAAATATAACAGCAGTTGCTTTGCCACAAAAAAAGAAAAAAGTCTAGAGATTGATACATACCTTAAGTTTGAAAAGGAAGGTACAATGTGTAGATGAAGTTCTACCAAAAAAAAAAAAAAAAAAGTAACTTTTATTCACTTCAGGACTAGTCTGAGACAACAAAAAATCTTTGGAAATATAGAGAGGCCTTTTAGAGAAATAACCCCAGGCATGGTATCCGAGCAAAAAATGAATAAAATAAAAAAAATAAAAAAGGAAGAAAGCTGCTGGCATAAAACAGTTCTAGTGCCTGGATGCTGGAGCATCGCAATCCCAATACATACACAAACCATATACTTGGATAAATACATAAAACCATTTATGTGCTTTTGAATTTAGGGAATTCAAACCTGGAAAGCAGGGCAATCCTTGCAGTTCTCACTATCTTTCAGAGCCACATTGTAAACCCTCTGCCTTCCTTGGGAGTGGAGCCCATCCTGCTGCCAGAGGATGCTTGTGCCACTATGGGATGGGATGGAAGTGCATGGATTTTCTAGAGCACCCGCATTTCCCAACAGCAGATACTCTTTTTGCCAGGGCTAAGAGAAGATGCAAACAAGCTAGAGGTTTAGAGCTTTATGTGGCCATGCAAACCTGCATGCTTGCAGCAAATATTTCCATGAAAGCCTGAATTCCTACTGAACTCACACATTTGTCACCAACTGTGGGTAGATTTGAATAAGCTACTAAGCAAAAACAGCTTCCAGGTTAAAAAAAAAAAAAAAAAAAAAGGTTTATCAGCTCACTTGAAGAATGGCTCTACTACTCCCAGATTCCAGAAACAAGCCTCAAAACCACTTGTAAGTTTTAAGCTTGCAAAGCTTAAAAGACCCCAGAATAAACAACCCCCCTAAAATAAACCTAAACCCAGTCTCCTGTAAACAAAACGGTTCCAAGGCTCAATTACTTCTTTCCAGTATTTTATGAATGGGACAGTTGAAAACCTGCCACCTTCCATAATTCACTTCATAATTCACTTCTATAACACAGTTGGGAACTTTACACTTTTGCAGTTGTGTAAAAGAGGAGGGGAAAAAAATCAACTTTTTGAAGGTCTTGCATTGAGGAAAAAAAACTCCAGTTGTCCATTTATCTGTAATATTGCTACGTCCCTCTGGGATTCAGCACCCCTCCCTCTCCCTTCCTCTCTGTGTGGTGCGTCTGGAGCGGTCACCCTGGTGCCAACACTTAGTAGGAATTACCTAGTTGCATGCAAGAAATAAATGCTAGGACTTATATACTGCACTCAAATCTTATTTTGATTCCTTAATTTAAGCATAACCATAGAAGCGAAAACGTGTCAAATCACAAAACTGGGAGAGATTATATCCCATTACCTGGTTCATCTATCAACCAGGGCAGAAATGTTCTGAGGAATATTTTTCTCAATCTACCATATGCCATGAAAGCTTAATTTAGATGACTAATCCAGAGAAGACACCTAAATCTTAAAAGTGGAAGAGCAAAAGGACCAGCTTAATTGAAATGTGGTTGCACTGTGTTTCTGTTCCTTACCTTATTTTCAATTGCTCATAAACTCTCCAAATCTTGCAGCTTCTAGGATCAAATTTTAGAATGTAACCTCAGTCACATTATATTGGAAGAAAAAAAAAAAAAAAAAAAAAAGGAGGGAAGTGAGGAAAAAATGCTATTAAAAATAGAATTAAAGAAATGAATAAATCAATTTTAATGGAACTTTATTTTTTAGCCACCTTGTCTGTTGCAACAGCAAATGAATGCACGGGGTGGAAATAGCTCTTATCAGAGAAGAGAAAAAAAATGTCAGAGCATTTCAGCATAATTTTACTTTGCTTTACCTGAAATTGCAAGATAGTTGGAAACAATGTCATGCACGTGCAGCATGCTTGGCACCAGCCTTTTTGCTATACTAACATACGCAGCTACGTGAGGAAGGCTGCACCACACACACAAAGCAGACTGAGTTGTGGCAGAAAATGTCCTAAAAATTCAGTGTCCGTAGGGCGGTTTTGGAGTTGATATTTGAAGCTCCGTCTCTGAGCCCCCATGGGCATGTTGTGGATGGGGAGTTCGGGGGTTGCTCAGCCAGTCTGCAGAGGGAAGCTCATCCACACTTTCTTTCCAAATATGGGAAACGCTGGATTGCCCTCCAAGGTTAACGTGGAATTAAGGCTTGCTGAATAGGAGGGGTTTGCAGAAATACACACACAGAAAACGTTGTTTAGCGGCGTTGGAGCTCTAGTACCATGGGGAGCTGCTTTTAATGCTTGGGAAGTTCCACAGTCTTCTCCATCTGAGGAAAGTCTTCTCTCTTCCTCAGTGTTTTCCTTCAACCTTGCATGCTTTTTCCTTCCTGTATCAGCTTCCTTAAACCAACATCTCATGAAATTACCCAATTTCACATGGCTGGTGATGATACCCAGGACTGTTCCATGCTATGTTTTGTCTGTGTAAAGTTTAAACTCTTCTGCTCAAAGTCTCTAGGCTAATTCCCATGGAGTAAGAGGATTCCCATTCATTCCCAGGGGGTAATAGAATGGTCATAGCTCTATATGTGCCACTGAATACATAAAATTTAAGGAATATGATGTATATATACCATATATCTACTTAAGGAATATTTTTTTTCTTAATTCCACAGCCAAATCAATGCCAGATAAAGTAGGAGTCTTTGCATGGTCTGCAGCATCTCAAGAACTTCCATGAAGAAATCAGATGCGGCTGCTATATTCACTTCCAATTTTGTTGACTATTTCACAGTGCAATGAAAGGTCGAGACTGGACTTCCATCTGCACGTAAAGAAATATCTGATTCTCCTCTCTTGGTACCTTGTGTTGCTGTCAGTGACTGGAGGCTGCATCTCATCTCCTGAGCCCTCTCCTCCATGACCTGGCAGAACATCAGAGTCTGCATTTCCCATTGCTGGGGGGATAGCAGGAAAATGCCACCATCTACCTCTTTTCCTCCCCTCAAACTATGTTGCTAACACTGCTTTTCTTTGCAAGGTAGACCCTACAAGCGAGATGCTTGGCCCTTATGCTGCTGGTGCTATGGTACAGCACCACCACACATCTAGTCAACAAAGGAGGCAACCCTTGCAAAGGACTCCCCTTTTCTGCTCCCTACAGGGTGCACAAAGAACTGCATTTTTTTTTTAATGAAAACCTCATTTTGATATCTGGATATTTCCATACAACACATTTTACAGTTGGTATGTTGGCTGTTCAGTTCCAAATGTTACCTAGGAGTTGAGAGACAACCAGCTTCTATGAGACAACCGCCACTGCTTGCTCCTTCTGCTTTACTATCCTTTTTATTTTAAACACAATTATGAGTTTTAAGCACACATAACTTCCTTATTTCCTAGAAAGCCGGCACATTCGAAAAATTTGATAATGGACCCTCTAACCTTCTCCCTATTTTGCTCAGAGCCCAGCTCGGCTCCTACTCAGGTTCAAAAGAATTCTTAAGTTTACAACAGCCATAGTTTCCTGATGGACTAATCCTGGGTCAGAAAGAAAGAAGGAAAAAAAAACCCACCTTTAATAACTGCTGTTATAGGACACTATTCCACCTTCTAAAGCCTCTGCATGTAACTGCATGAATTCTCATCTGGTGCCTTAATGGAAAGCAGTTAATTATAATCCACAGGCTGCCACAGTCAAGGCTGGAGCCTTAATCAGCCCGGCCGGTTCCAGGGCTGCAGGTGGGGGTTCAGTCCTGCACTGCAGCCAGTGGGGCCAAATCAGGCAGCTGCGAGACCGCTGAGACCACTCCCGATAAAACGTGTGGGTCATGCTGCCCGTTTCATTCCTCCAAGAGTGGTTTATTTTGCTTTTTACATTTCTCTTGGTGTGAAGAATTAGCCTAAGAACATGCATTTCTCCCTGCTGAGGAGACAGCACTTTGTCATCTGAACTTTTAAAGTC
>JAUBNY010048513.1:0-10078 GCA_032275445.1 Crypturellus soui
CATGCCCCGTTAAGATGTCATGTAAAGGGCACCATTATCTTCAATGGGAGCCCTATCCCCGTTTATAACTCCCTACATCTCCCCCATTTTCTTTTAAAAGAAAAAGGAAGGGAAAAGGTAAGGGTAAAAATTAGGGAGAGGAAGGGGTTACAACATTTGTAACAGTAACAAAAAACACATTCGTCCCGGCTTTGCCGGGAGGTACAGTATGCGCAACGATTACAAAGTGACTCCATCATGGAGGTACATAGCGCGGTGGTTACAATGTCATTCCGACTCCAGTCAGAAGGTACAATAAACATGATGGTTACATTACACTCTGAAGTTACTGCTGCAGAGGGAAACTTTCACAAACATAACACAAACATTCTTCAAACAGAAGGCTCATCGTCTTATCTCACATACAACATTAACAACTAACAGTACCACTCTTATTCTCCCACAGGCACCTATAATTTTAACAGAAACACAAATAATCATCAGATATGAAATCTCGACATGGACATAACTAACCAATAAATGCATTCCATGACATTCTCGAAGGAATTCCAAAGTAAAGCCTACCTTAATTATCCCTCCTCCGGGTCCCAGAGGAGGATGCGTAATGATAACATATACTAAAAAGCGAAAACAGAAAATCAGGCTAATGGGCTATAGCCCGCTGGCATTCCCCGTTGATCTTTCCTTTGGTGCACCATGTTCGGGAAGCCTAAGCGGAATACAGATCAAAAGTCTAACCGAAAAACATAATCAAATCATCTGACTACATAACATACAATATTACAATCAATCCAAACATTATAGGCCTGGTGAGGTCATAGAAACAATTAACGACCCTGGACCGCAGCAGTTCGGACACTATCCTTGGATACCTCTTAATTATTGCTAGCAATCATTTCTCATAGTATCAGCTCCTTCGTTCTCCAAGTCAGTGCTAATAAATTTCCACGCCTCTCCTGATTTTGCTCCTCCATGTGTGGCTGCCCTCAAAAGGCGCAATCCTAAAACTCCCCAGTTAGAACCCAAACCAGCATGCAGAGCTAACAGTACAAACCCTCACACTTGGCCTTCTCTCTGAGCCATTGTTTTTTATTCTAAACTTTTAAAGCCTGACGCGGAACTAGCTCTTTATACCCTTGTACCTCTGGGCTCTATGCCTGACATGTAGGAGGCCCAAGGATGTCAGAAGCCGATTCTGTGAGATTGGGTTACTGCACCTCTGCTTAAGGCATGTGGCAACCTTGCTCCAGCACAATTACCGCTAGTCCGCTTCTCAGATGGTAAACTCATCCCTTCGCTGACTCCATTATTCCCACAAGCCATCTTTAGCGCTGCCATTAATAACAGAGCTGGCATCAAGTCCCACTAATTTGCCCTTACTGTAGAGAACAACATACCACATCATTCCCATAAATATCCATTCCATTACTCCCATTCCCTGATCCACGGATGACCATAACACCAGAAGTTTCATCAAGTGGGAGTGGCAAATATTCCTAGGCTGTTCTCTCCAATACAAACGTGCTTACAATAGGGCGAATCAAGGCTGTTAAGATACATCTGGCACAAACGGCTGATCACTCTCTGGGGCTTACCGCAAGGATGCCTTCTGCGAACTCTATTTCTAATCTTGCAGCCTCTCTCAAATAAAAGACTCAATGGTATCAGCCCCTAGTGGACCCCTAGGCCCATGCCCCTTGATTCCAATAAGTTTAATCTCAACGGAATCCTATACCTTGATATTTAACATTCTGGGGCATAGCGGTCCAAATGAAACGATACCGCCCCTTTAATAGTCTTATGGAGGCCCCTGGTGACAGCTAACAACAGCCCTGAGCCACCCAGCAAGCCCGCAGCTCTGCTGCAAAGCTTTACATCTAGTGGAATACCGCCAGGAATTTGCTAAAGTCTGGTATTCCTCCTCAGCTCACTGGCAAAAAGTACACTGCCTAGGAGGCTGCTATTCCCCTTTTAGAAACACAATTAGGTACTAATCCTGTCTGTCCCTTTTCTTTCCACAAGGCTTCGGTGGAGATTGCCGGCCGGACAATCACCCGAAGTCCTGTGGAAATCCACAAGACTGTACCTAGTGAGGTCAATAGTGCCTTAGGAGGGTCCCAACAGGTCTTATCTGGAAACCCATGGAAAACCTTGGGAAAATAGAGAACACAAATGACAGTAACATACTTTGATACATTAACGTAAACACAAATACATCCCACAGACAAACTAACCGCAGGCCGTGACCTGGACTATAATGGGATGCGGCTTGATGCTATATCAAATCATACTGTAACATAGACATAACGAAACAAGAGTCAAAGTCCTATTCCTCAAAAGCTTCCACACTTCACAATGTCCTGTATCTACATGTTCCACAATAGGGTTCTGATGGAAATACACCCCTCCATACCTATGATTTCTTACTCGATCGCTTCCCCAAAGACGTCATGATACAGCGTCCCGTACCTTAATCACACACAAGCTGTTTCCCCTTTAAGATTCATCTACTCTGGGGGAGCTGATAAAGAAACATTTATAGGTCAAATCAAATGCCACGCCACATGTACTGAGCCAAAGATTTTACAACGGGTCTCCCAAACCCTTCTGACTCCGTATCTAAGACAGTGGCGACTCATCATGTCAGGTATACTGCCTGCAGAATGTTACCTCTTTATACAGCAAGCCCAAATGATCGCTTCATCTGCAACCCATCCGGATTGGGTTGCAGACTCAGATCATTAGGCTCACATGTCTGAGCAGTCCTTAATCTCTTATACCCCCAGATATTCCATATAGGGGTTGATACATGCCATCGTTCCTATTCCCCTGCCACAATGCTGAATCTATCTTCGCCCAATTCCCTATCGCAGGAATCTTCTGCATGATGTTAATTCGAGCAATTGAGTGCTCGACTAATTCCTTTACCAGTTCCGGCTCCCGCCTTGCCTTTCTATGACCAATCCACACCATAACTCCCGCAGCCAGCTATTATCATAGCACAGGCAGGCCCAACTGGGAACCTTCACCGGGAAGCTACCTTTTATCGCAGATATTACACTTAATTCAAAACCGCAGAGGTAGGGATCAGCACCAAGATAGTCACCGGGAAACCGTGATATACGATGGCTACTTAGATTCTTTCATTTAGTAGAGGACGTTAGCTCAGCCCAAGCATGTAACTCACCATCTGCCCCACTGACTCGCTTTGGGGCTCATGGTGGGCTACCGCCCTTCCCTTTCGCTCTCTTGGCTACGCTCCCCGAATATCAGATTTTTCACCCCAGATCTTAACCAGTTCTTATCCAGACCTGATACATTTCCAGTCTACCAATGGAACATAACTAATGCAGCTGGTACCTGAGGGAGCAGCTTTTTTTCCAGGGACCAAAACCCCAACCCGCAAGCGCGATGGCTCATAGGCCTCAACCTGCGGGCATGACGGCCAGGTCCCTGGCACTGCTTTTAACCTGCCCCTCCTCGGGGCTGCCCCGCAAATACCTCGGCTCCACAAGCCGTTTCCTTGAAATCCTGGGCCGTATCAAGGCCCTTTCAACCAGGCGTGCTAATGCGCATCGGAGCCCTAAGGAGCCACTTAATTGGCTCAACATAAGGCTCCTGTCCTCCTTTGTCAAATTTGGTATATTGTCCCACGGGCCACGTTTATACAAACGCCTGTAACGGTAAGTCTCTTGGGTCAGTGGGTTGTCAGCGCCCAACCACCAGTACCTGTTACTTGTACCTCTGAAGGTAACCCTCCAGGACCCAAGCGACAAACCAGTTCCCCCCCGGTCAGGATGAACATCCTCACATGACCTATAAACATCATATAAATGCCTTACAATATATACAAATATACATTCCTCATTCACTTATACATAATAAGAACCAACTCGTCCCACACCCTGGCTTCTGGGCCTGGGCCTAACACGGTCCCCTACATACAAGTGAACAAGCAAATACACACTAATATATACTGCCACCCAGATGACTTCCCTCATCTGCCTTTACATTTCCCAACTCCTCCCAGATCTTCTTAACCACCATGCAATGGTGGGAGGCAATTGAGGAATTAAAGGCCCATTCAGTTCCCTTTGCCTCTGAGGCCTTGCCTCACCCGCCCCCCCCATACCGCCACACAGTGACGGGGGTGGCGCAACGGCGATGTGCGGCAGCATAGGGTAGGTGGTCCCGCGACGACACTTGCGGGCGGAGTCGGTGTTCTGGGCAACTCCTCCAGGGGCGGTGACTCCAGGGAGGCGGTGGCAGCAGGCGACGTCACGGAGGGAGGTCCTGCGATGATGGAGTGGTCGCAGGCGGCGCCGATGATATGGGCGGTCCCTCCGGGGGCGGTGGGGAGCGCTGACAAGATGGCGGCGCTTACAGTCACTCCGGGGGCACCGAGCTGAATGGAGCTCGCTCGGCGCATCGGCGGCATGCCCCGGCTCCACGGAGGATGGTAGGCTCCACGGGCCGAGACGTGGGGGGTGCAGGATGGCAGGTCGCTCCGGCAGCAGCTGCTGCCCTCTTTGCTCTGCCTGCCAACACCTGCAACCCCGCCACCGGGGAGACGGGCTCGGGACCCGGTGGAAAACCCCGAGCACCCGATCTCCCGATCCCGGAGCCGCTGGACCGCCACCGCCGTTGGCTCCCGCGCCTGCTCTCAACTCAGAAAAAAGAGTTAGCACCCGGCACACCCATGCTCGCTGCCGTTCCCCATAAAACAGGCAGCTCTTATTGCCTGAAGGCTGCCGCCACCCCCCCCCCCGTAGGCAGGGAACTGACCGGCTCCTCTTCCCTGTACCAGCCTATGGCTGATCCCTTTACATCCAGGAGCTGGTGCTCGCATAGTGAGGACAAGTACACAAATGTATAAATATGACTGCCCTGCTATATATAAAAATACATTTTCCTTTATCCACATATACAAAAATATATATATGGATAAGTAAATAAATATACTTTAATATATACAATTATAATGCAGGGCACACATAAAAACATATTTATGTACAGATAAGTCCCCCGCCGCTCCACTTCTCCAATACGGAGAGGAGCGGCGTGTTAGGTATGGGGAGTAAGAACGTTATTAATATAACAATAAGTATCCTAACCTTATATAAATAAATAATTACCTAATAAATTAGATAAATATATAAGTTAAAATCCCATCCCTATCTCTCCATGCCGAGGATCCGATTCGACTCCCCCCCCCATCGCCGAGCGGCACGCGCGGGGCTCACTGAGCAGGGACTCGGTGGCTGGGGAAGCCCCCTAGCTGCCCCCCCTCCGTCGGGCACCCCGCGCGTGTCTCACCCACTCCAGACCCCTTCGGGTATTGCAGCTAAGGTATCCTCGTTGCAAGGTAGGGATAAATTAAAATCAATCACATACTTAGTATGTATTAAAGGGTTCCTGCTGGATGCCAGTGAATACCCTGAAACCGGAGAGGCCACCAGCCTCAATCCAGCAGTGCCGGAGTGGATGCCACCCCGGGTGGCCCTTTGCACCCCGCCTCTTGCCTGGGGCCAGAGGACAAGAGGCCAGCTCCAGCCCGAAGGCGAGCCAAACGCCAGCACCCCTGGGGTGGACCCTCCATTAGGGAAGAGACGCCAATCCCCGTCTCCCGCCACCCGCGGCCAGAGACGCCAATCCCCGTCTCCCGCCGCCCGCAGCCAATCCGTCCCCGCGAGCGATCCCAGCCCGGTTCGGTGGCTCCCTGTGCCTGACAGCCCTTAACACTCATGTGAAGGGCACGCAGGGGATCGGGTGCCACTACCCCCCTAGGGTGTCCCCCTGACCTAAGGCCTTCGGCTTTGCTTCCACAGGCTCCCATCTCGCAGCTCGGCGGGTACCACGAGCAGGGAGATCGGAGACCCGACGCAGAGCCGAAGCGGGTGAAGATGGTAAGTAGGAAACCGGCAGGTAATCCCACAACGACAGATCACGTTGGGGTCACCAAGTGATGACGCCCGTTGCTGGCCGTCCGCGCTGATCCCTCTCCCGGACCACTATCCCAGCGAGGCGTCCACGGGCCGTGTGATCTTTTTCCGCCTTCCGCACTGTGGCGCCGGATCCCCTTTCCACCCCCAAGGGGCGAGGCTCCCTCTTGTAACTCACGGAGGAGTAGCTGCGAGGGGGCTGCAGCTACAGATGATCTCCCTCCCGATCCTCAGATTCTAGGGTTCCGCGATAGGTGGGTACCCGTAGGGTGCGTACCCGGACGCCAACACTAACACGCTCCACAGGAGTTCCGGTCGACACCCAATTTTATTAGGAAATGCAAGAACTTATATAACCTTTGGAAGGGGAGGAGAAGGGGAGGAAACAGGGAGGAGAAAGGGCGGAGAGAGGGAGGAGCGAGGGTAGGAGCCGGTATGGATTGGTTGTCCCCGGTTGATGGGCGGGCGGCCTGCTGCGGCAGACCGCTCCGAGCCCCCACCTTTGTGATTCTGGCACCTTCCAGAAGGTCCCAGATACTGCTGAGCATGCGCTTGCATGGGAGGTCATACAGGGGCCACCGGGACCCCCCTGTACAAGATCCCAATGCGCATGCCCCATTACAGGGTAGCTCTACTCCCCATTTATGACTCCCAACAAGTTTTTGCTTCCAAAGACTGACTGCTTGTCCAGTTGACATTAACAGTTCTAGTAAGAAGTCAAGGGAGGATATATCCATCCCAGCTCTCAGTGGGGGTGAGGTATGCATCTTGTAGCTCTCAATGACAAGAGGATTTGTCATTGACCCAAGGTCAAGGTGGTTGGCCTTTTGAGAACTGGAGCAATATAGGACTGGGTTCTGATCCTGTAGAGATTTTAAGCATGTCATTAGGCTCTTTATTGCAGTGGCACTGTTTGCATATCAAAATTTAAGCACCTATATAATCCTTTGTAATTTGGAGTTTTTACCAGATACAGCTTGGAAGATATTTTGGAGAAAAATATTCTAAGTCCCTTTTATATTACAAACAGATATCTTTCAGTAGCATTAACAATAAATTAATTTAGTTTTACACTATTAGTAGTATTGTGTCAATATGAAAAGGGAGGCTTTAAATCCTGAATTCAAGTTTGAAGGAGGCCCCAAGTTTTGAAAACCATCTTATAGTTTGTCACTGTCTGCAATTTCAGCTCTGAGTAGATGCAGCTCTGAATTCAACTTGGATGTTGCAGGTCATGGTCAAATGCAATAGCAGAGGAGTTTTAAGAGGCTAGTGTAATCTTTGCCAGCACTCTGTCTGGCCTAGGTAGTACTCACAAGTTTCATTTTCATGACCACTCCAGAAAATTAAAAACATCAAACCTCAGTGTTAAAGGAAACATAGAACAAAAATGATATTCCTTCACAGAAGGGAAAATTAGCCATAAATTGAGATTTTTTTTTCTTAAAAAAAACTTCTTCATAGAACAGTTTTATTTATTTAAAAAGATAGGTGCATTATTCTTCAAGTGAGAATGCTTATTTCCATGAAATCCTGAAATTGGTTTAATGTAGTTTACAAGAAAAAAAAAGAAAAAAAATCCTGCTTGTCAATGAGAAAAAAAAAATGTAGTGAGATGAGGATCTGGTTTATAACTCTTTCCAAAATCCTACTGCAAAGGTACTGAGCTCTGCCCCCATGCAGTCTCTATAGCCTGTACTAGAATCAATGCCTCTCAATGCAGATGCAGATATCTGCCAAGAGGCAGCTCACTGTAGGACTGGACCCTTGTACTTGATGCGGTATTTTATACAGCTTAAATTGGAGAAGATATTAATGAGAAGATATGAAATGCTAATCTCATATAGTTACTTTATCCCAAATATTTTAACCCGGACTTAATGCCATTTCCCAAATTTTCAGTGTGAGTGTAAAAGACAACACCAGCTGGAGAACTGACAGGCATCTGACCCATTAAGAATTACAAGAGTAAAACAATCAAACAAAAGTTGCATTATTAATACATACAGAAGTATTCCTTAAAATGTGAACTGTGGATAGGAAATTATGGATTTATCCAGCCAAACCTAGATCAGATGAGAGCTTATTAAATTTATGGCCACATTCAGAGAACTGTTCTGGCCAACACTTGACAAGCCTCATGTTCTGCAAAGTAGAGATGGTAGAATATGTGAACTTTTTCAAGGAGGATTCATCCCATTTAAACCAATATTTTATGATTCACATTAAGCCTATGTCTGGTTTTGGACCCAGATGAGAAAACATTTTCAGATTTGTAGGTCCAAATAGCAGTAGAAATAGCAATAGAAATAAATAAATAGCAATAGAAATAAATAAATTTGTAAATCACAAAATAACCGAAAGTTTTAGCATGCTTATTTGGTATACATACAAACCAATATGATTTGTGGTTGTCAGAGGTGCTAGTAAATTCTACTTAGTATATTTTAAAGTCTAAGTAAGTTAAAATGTTGGTTTTATTTCCACCTATCATACACTTTCTTTCAGAACAAGCCTCAATGCAATAAACAAAAATCAGAGTATAGTAAAAAAAAGAAAAATGCATTCTCTGTTAAAAATATCACCTGGAATAAAGTGCTGTTTTGTGTGTTTCTTGAGAATTTAAGACCTATCTTTTTATGTCTGAAGGAAACTTCACCAGGAAGGAGGTTAAGAAGTTAAACCAAAGTAACAACAGAGCAGCAGTGAGAGAGGTATGTTCTTTTTCATGTGCATTGTTTGCCCTGGAAGACCTGTCATTCAGTGAATAGAGGTACTTTGACTCATGGGTGGCGATGTACAGCCTAAGCTTAGCCTGAACCCTCTCCTAAAGGCTGAGTCCTGCAACCAGATCCTGACAACTTCCCTGCAGCATTATGGCATGTTTCACTAATATGAGCTGATAAGATTAGTTCTAGGCAGCAATTACAAACTCCTCTTTGTGAGCCCTGAAGAATTTTGATTTCTGTGTCAATTGATGCTGTATTTCAGATATCCTTGGGAGTAAAACCTAGACTTTGAGTATTCTGATTAGATTTGCTGTAGTTCAGGGCAGCAATACAATACAGAATACTAAGTTGTTTAAATTAGAATATATCTGTACTTATTTTTCAGGCAATCCTAACAAAATTACCGCAACTATTCACAATTTTGTGGGGAATATTTTGAAACCATTATGGAAGATTGTTGTTAACACTTCTGCACCCATCTTCCAGATTAATATCCAAAGAAGCCTCATATCTAGTGAAAAGTTTTGTAACCTAATTGGCTCTGAAAATAACCTAATGTTAATGTGCTGTCAAAGACAAGTTAAAGTCCTAAACTTGAAAATGCTGTCAAAAACAGGAAAACAGGAAACAGGAAAAATAGTCTTAAGCCTTAAGACTTAAATAAATAAGTTTTAAGCCAATATATATTTGGATGGACAAGGAGCTGTTGGGTAAACTTAATGAGAAAAAGAACATGTACATAATGTGTGTAGTCAGTCCACATGGGAAGAATATAGGAACATTGTCCGAGAATGCAGGGATGCAACGAGGAAGGCCAAGGCCCGTTTGGAATTAGAGTTAGTGAGAGATGTCAGGGACAACAGGAAGGGCTTCTACAAATACATCAGCAGCAAGAGGAAGACTAGGGAAAATGTTAGTCCCCTGCTGAATGGGGAGGGTGCCTTGGTGACAGAGGATGCAGAGAAGGAAGAGTTACTAAATGCTGCCTTTGCTTCTGTCTTTACTGCTGAGGCTGGTCCCCATGAACTACTGAGCCCAGAGACAAGAGAGAGAACCAGGAGAGAGGAGGACTTTCCACTGGTCGAGGAAGATTGGGTTAGGGATTATTTAGGCAAACTGGACACCCATAAATCTATGGGCCTGGATAGGATGCACCCAAGAGTGCTGAGGAAACTGGCAGGGGTCATTGCTCAGCCGCTCTCCATCATCTTTGAGAGGTCATGGAGAGCAGGGGAGGTGCAGGAGGACTGGAAGAAACCAACATCACTCCAGTCTGCAAAAAGGGCAACAGGGAGGGGCTGGGAAACTACAGGCCGGTCAGCCTCACCTTCGTCCCTGGAAAGGTGATGGAGCAGCTCATCCTAGAGACCATCTCTAGGTATGTCAAGGAAAAGAAGGTGATCAGGA
>JAUBNY010048514.1:0-10063 GCA_032275445.1 Crypturellus soui
AATTGCACCATGAACACCTGCTACTGACACTGCTCGTTTATTTAAAGGAGCTCTACCTTCATAGGTACACTGATCTATCATTGAAACTGGCACTCCTGTATCAGTCAATCAGAACTGTTGCAGTATATTTGTCATTTACAGTGACCAACATTTCTGGACCTTGGTTCCATGTGACTGCTGCCTTGGCGGCTGCGACCCGGACTGAAGCCAAGCCAGCTCTCCTATTCATTGAAATCACTTCGTTCTTCAGCTGGGTCTGCTGGCTATGCTGGAGTTTCCCCTGCTAATTGTTTGAGCACTGCAGTTGGAAGACCTTGCACTTGGCACCTTGTTAACCCATTTTCCTTAGGCACACCATCCGGAGACTCTTGCCTTTAGTATTTCTTGACTGGAACGGAGGGCTAGCAGTGTTGTTGGGTTCAGCTGTTCGTATAGTCAAATCTTCATTGTAATCTTTACCTTCAGGTCTGACCTTTCATATAAGGGCAAGGCAGACAGCACATTCTGCAGAAGTATCTGCATTTATTCCTCTCATTGTAGAAAGAGCAAGTGGTTTAAGCGCTGCACTTGCCCCTTTAACTACAGATTTTTGATTTAGCAGTGTGATTCAACAAGGTACTGAAATCACAGTAAAAGTGTGCACTTAAGCAGTTCAATCACAACACCAGTGTGATGGCCATTACTGCTCTCTCTAATATGCTCACACTCACAATGCTGGATGTCCCTATTTGCCAGGAAGGAATACATGGGTCAAAATTAGCTCAAGACCCTTTCTCTCTTCAAAATTCCTTTGGTAGTTGTTCAGATTTTATACCCTATGATGGGCTGATTAATTTATGCACTCAACAGATACAGCTGCTTATCTGACAGGAGCTTTATTTAGGGTTAAACACAACTTCTGAGCTTCTGAGCCCGGAGCAGCCCCCACTCTGCCTGGGCAGCACATGGAGCCCAGCAACCCAATCAGCCACATGATCACACGTGAGGCCGTCCAATGAGCTGCTTGGTCATGAGCAGGCCATGTGGCTGTAGCTCCCGCTTCTCCTGCTCAGCCCCCGCCCCCTTCTGCCGGGGAGACACTGCCCATCACCGGCCCCAGACTGACCCCAACAGTCATCCTCTGGTGCCCTCTGTGCAACAGCTATGATTAGTGAGTCACATCCTACATGATTACTGAGTTTCAGAGGCACGGTGTCCTTGCCCATATCCTCTGAGCCTTTTTCCATGGTAGGGGTTATTGGTCAGTCAGAATAGGTAGCAGTATTATTTCTAAAAATAAATTATTTGTGTTACATAGTATCATCTACTGTTGTTATCAATAAACCTCTCTCATTGATAAAAGCTTTGGATTTGGAATTTGGATGAATCAGATCAGGAGGGACAGTCAGTATGATACATCCCTTCCAGTGGGCTTTGTACCATGTTCCTATGGAGAAGCCAAATAACAAAAAGTCTTAAGTTGCTTCAGTGTTGCCAAGATAATAAATTATACATTCCCAAGTGAACTGCATGCATGTTCCAATATGGTAAACCAATGTGTTTTCCAATCCATGATATGATAGATTGCAGATACTTAGCATCTGAAGTGGAAGTATTAATCTGCCTTTTTTTTTTTTTTTTCCTGTTTTTTCTCCATAGTACAGCTCTGGAGAGAGTCTGTGTTTTCTCCCATGATTCTCTTCAGATGAGGTATATACTTCACTTACCTTTTCCCATACGAAGGCAAGGCTGGAAGAAGGAAGTGTTGGGAACAGATAAAGAATTAAAGAAATTCAATGAATTATGATAGCACTGATCCTTTCAGAGGAGGGACAATGCACCTCATATTTTAAAGGCAGTAAAACTAAGTATAATCATTGAGATGAAAGGCAGCCTGAATTCAAATTGCAAGGGGTTGGGAGTGTCAGAGGAAGATACTTCAAATGTCTATAAACTGACCAGACTTGCAGCATTTCCTATATTGATTGATTGTTTTACAGAGACTCCATGAACAGGGAAGAAAAGCAATATACTGGCTGGTTAGGTGCAGTTTTGTGTGCAGAGAACATACTTTTTGTGTCTTCAAAGTCAGGAGAGGATTTTGTCCCGATTATGAGGAGCTTGTTTGACTGTGAATATAATAGGAGGCTAAAGGTGATAAGAAAATTGAAGCCAACTGTGGAAATGCTTTCAGTTGACCTTTGTACATAGGATCTCAGTGTAAGAGGAGATGAGAGGTTATCAGTTTAAGTAAGTAAGTCCATCAGCCTTTGCTAAGTCTTTGCTCATGTGATGGACTGTCTATTAAAAAAGGGAAAAATATTGTCTGTGAATTAGAAATCTCTTGGCAAATCTTTATATTTTTGGAATAGTTTTAAAATAATGCTCTTAATGATGAAGTATTTGAAATCTATAAACATAAATAAATGCTTAGTTTAGAAACTGTGGGGTTTTTTTTAGCTTTAACCACCTGTACAACTTAAGCAATTTCAGTTGTTTGTTATATTGATATTCAGTTGGAAGTACTTCCCTGAGTTAAGGTTGCCCGGTGTGACCGCAAGGCAGGCCAGAGAGGGTCACATACCGGCGGAGAGAGACGCTCAGGGCTCGTGAGGGCTTAAACAGGGCAGATTATTTAAACAGGGCTCGCACTGCCGACTGCATGGGGAGCCCCGGGAAGCATGCTGAGGGGTTGCTGATAGGAGGCGAGGCTGCTGGAGGCAAAGGGTCAGGCGCCCAGGTGGGACTCGACTCGTTGTTCCTGAGGGCCCCTTAAACCTACTAGAGCTATTTCCTCAGCTCTGCTGCGCTAACCTTGAGTAGCTACTGCCCAGGGAGCAGCTGGATGTTGTGGACAAAGTGGAGTCTGCGTGCCTGGCCCTGATGGGAACTTGGTCAGTGCGCAGCAGCACACGCTGGGCCTGCTGCTGCATCCTCTGCCAGCCACTGGCTCCTCGACAGGTCTCCTGCAGCGATTGTCACTATACCCAGTATTTCCCATTTTAAGGTTTTGTTTTCAGTTACATATAACCTTGCCAAAGAGTTGTTTGGTCTGAAAATTTCCAAGTAACTTGCTTTAAAAAAAGGTTTTAAGAAGATTCCATCTAGACATTTCTTAAACTGAGTCTAAAGTAAAAGATGTTCAACTGTGATCATTTTTAACTTTTTCATTGAGATTTAGTGTGCCTTGGAGCAACATCTAGAAACAGAACAAGTAGACAGCCATTGTTCCAGTGGCAGGGCAATGCCTTTTACTTTTATAAGCTTTTGAAAAATCTCAGTTGGCATGTGCTCCACTGAAAGTTTTAACAGCTTGGCAGCTCTATTCCCTATAGTTTCTTGCTTTACTATGTGTTCCTCAGCCTCAGCTTTTCAGACTGAATAGAGTTTTCTCTGAAGTTCTGAAAGAAAAAAAAATGGGGTTCACCAACTCTAGCACCTCTAGTTCACTTATTGCTCTACTCTGTTTAGTTTAAGATGAGGGATGAAAACACCACACAAAGAAGCAAATCAATTTATTTTTAGTTGAAATTAAGACCTATTTTCCTATTTTTAAGTAAAAATCTAAGTAACTTTGACTCAAAACAAGAAAATCTGAACCTATCTAAGCAACAGTAAAGTGTTGACAAGAAGCGTTTCAGTATTCTTTTTCTGAAAGGATTAATTTGGCAAAACAAAATTAACTGTGAAATGTTTGGAGATCCATATTTTGACAGAAATAATTAATCTAGTTTAATTTTATTACCATATTAAATAATTGTTTTGCTTGTGGAATACACCATGTCCATCTTTGTTCTATTCAGATGGCCTTTATTGTTTTTCTCTCCATCTTTAGCTTGGTGTCATCTCATGTCTTTCACATCCTGTTTCTTGCATCTGGATTCTTGCCATTCTTGTGCTTACCAATATGACTCTGTTTTCTCCTTTACAGAAGCTTCAGAATAACTCTTTTCTGAGGAAGCTTTTTAGAAGAGCAATCAGTCATCCCTTCTATCTTGGTTTTCCACTTTTTTTTTTTTTTTGCTGTTTTTTTCTAGGAAGAATTATGTCAGTCTCTGTACAATACTGTAAAAAAAAACTGAAGGAGGACAGACTGTCAATGTATATACTGAGCCCATTGCTTGCAGTTGGTAGACTTCTAAATTTGTTTGTGATTTGTCCTAAAAATCAATAATATGATAATCTGAAAGATGATTAGAAGTTTCTAAACACTGACACGTGAAGAGACTAGAGTGCACTATAGAAACTATGGAGATGTTGCACTAACATCAACTGAATGGCATAAAGTAGTCAGATGTAAACTGATGATGATGATGATGTGAAAGCAAATGCTAGTACCTTGAAAAGAAATTTTAAAAGATACAGCTTTAAATCAAAAAACTTCTGAAATTTTAGAATTTGTGAATTTGAGTTGTTTCAAGATTATGTATTTAAGATATCAATGATACACTGAAGTTAAAATTTGTCAGTGATTGTTGGAGTGGACAGATCCAGTGCATCTTACCATAGTAATCCTTGGTGAATATCAGGGCATTTCAGAATATGATTGTTTTGAATTACACACTGTTAATGAGTTTTCTTTGGCATTTTTTTTCAGAGTCATAACATTGCTTTTCTTTATCCAGGACTTAAGATATTGATAGAAAAAGATTATACTATCACAATTAGTGTGAAAGACTACTATTTTTTAAAGGCAGTGTTGACCCTAGAAAGATATTTTTCCCAACTTTCATTAATTGCACATCTTTTAGACAAAGAGGTCTATTGCACGCACCCTCAATGCTACTAATAACTGACTTTGTCTTATGGTATTTTCAACTGACTTTTTTTTTTTTTTTTTTTTTTTTAGAAGGGCAAATCTTTAGACAAACTTGAGATTGTCCTGGCTTTCTTTCAAATGACTCTCACTCAGTGAAATTGAGTGGGAATCAGAAATGAGTAGCAGAAGTGAGAAATTTCTGATACGTCACCTGGAACCCAGAAAATAACTCTAAGCACAGAATGGAGAACTATCACTGCACTGACCAAGTAGGGAAGGTTTTGTTTGATATATTAATTGTGTGAGCAGTGATTTACCAGGTAAAAGATGAATAGAGCTGAAACAAACAAACAAAAAATGTATTTACAATGAAAGAGCTAAATGCTGTTCAGCAAATACATGATTTTTTTTGTTGTTGTTTTTACTTTTCCAGCAGGGAGCTAACAAGGTTTTGTGCAGAGTGACATGATGCACCGAACCTTTAAGGGTGTCAGGCATGTCAAAAATGTGTTGTGTGTGTTCATATGTGTGCATGACTAGGTGGTTAAACACTGGGGTCCATTTTTGTATGTTCCAATTTTCAGGAATAAAATGGTTATAGTGTAGGCCGTTTAGATAGCACGTGATAGGCATAACAATCAGAGGCTGTCTTCATGTCTCACTCCTCTTAAAATCCTGTGATGCAACAGGCATCTTCACACTGCTTCTGTGCAACACGTGAAAGAAGGATGACTTCTTTTAACATAGGCAATATTCCTGTCCATGAGGCTATAAATATGGGCCATTAGAACAGGTAATAGGACTGTAAATAACATGGGACATATTGGCTGTTTTTTAAGTGATGGGAATGTGTGAATAAAACAGGCAACTATTTGTTATGCATTGTTTAGAAAATTATCATAGGACCCTTAAGGGGGTCATGCAGACATCAGTGGTGAAAATGCTGTTGTTAGAACACAAGTTAGAACACAAGTTGTATTTTAAAAACTATTAACTATTAACTATTTTAAAACTAAAAAACTATTTATAGTTTTAAAACTATTAACATTTTGTGAGTTATCTCTTACCTCACTACAAGATGTCCAGGGCACAGAGATAATTTTTATATGGCTTATAGCAATATTTATCTATTTCTGTCCCATCATCCTGTGATATTGTGCTATTTTCTTGAATGTTTGAAGAAAAGGGGGGGTATCATCAGGGAAGCAGGTTATGGGGTAGGCAATGGCCTGTCATGCCACTCACAGCCACCTAACTCCATAGCCTCTGTAAGGCATCCTAAGTCTGAAGAGGCTAAACGGGAAAATAAGAGAACTTCTGTAGGCCCACATGGTCAAGTTCCAGCTGTCCCAGCTACAGAGAGAGGCACAATGGGTGCCCAACTCCAATGCCTCTATGTAAACGCACACAGCATGGGGAATAAACACAGGGAACTGGAGATGCATGTGCAATTGCAGGGCCATGATCTCATCACAATTACTGAGACATGGTGGGACAGCTCTCATGACTGCCACGTGGCCATGGATGGCTTCAGGCTTTTCAGGAAGGACAGGGCAGGTACGCAAGGTGGCGGAGTTGCTCTTTACGTGAGAGCGCAGCTGGAATGTATGGAGCTCCGCGTAGGGGAGGACGAAGTGTGGGTTGAGAGCCTATGGGTGAGGATTAAAGGGCAGGCCAATAGGGGAGACAACTGTTGTGGGAGTTTACAACAGGCCTCCTGGCCAGGGAGAGGAAGTGGATGAGGCCTTCTACAGACAGCTGCAAGAAACCTCATGATCCCAGGCCCTGGCCCTTTAACCACCCTGATGTCTGCTGGGATAATCACACGGCTAGGAGCAGACAGTCCAGGAGGTTCCTGCACAACATTGCAGATAACTTCTTGATGCAGGTGGTAGATGAGCCAATGAGGGGAGGGGCACTGCTAGACCTGATACTAATAAACAGAGATGTTCTAGTGGGAAATGTGAAGGTTGGGAGCAGTCTTGGCTGCAGTGACCACGAGTTGTTGGGAAAATGTTAGTCCCCTGCTGAATGGGGAGGGTGCCTTGGTGGCAGAGGAAAGGCATACTTATAGGAAAGGCATGCATATAAAAAGGCATACTTTTGAGAAAAGAAATTCTGGAAGATATGAAACACCAGTTGGGTGGGGAGACAACCCACACAACATTCACTGTGCACATCCAACAAGGAGATGAACGGGATTTTTCTGTGTCTTCCAGTGACAGGAGGGCTCATAGAAGAATCAGATGCTTCTGAAAGTTTCTTATTGCCTTATGTCTGTTTCCCAAAGATATTTCTCATTGAAATTTCTAGTAACCAGACTATGCGTTAGTGTAACAGTGTAAGGTCACTCCATGTGATGACAATCATCTCCCCTTTGCTCCAGAAAGTGATCCACTCAAATCATTCATGTGGCCTTCCCCACACTCCTATGGCAGTTTCCACCTGCAAGTGGAGGCCAGAGAAAGAGGAAGACAATGTGGTAGGAAAGCAGGGCCTGAGTAGATGTTGTTGTGCTCTAAGTACAAGCGCCTGGAAGAAGTTGCTTGTCTGTCGGCCCAAGTAACTTCTTGTTCTGAGTGACACAGAGCATGTGTTAAGGAACTGAACCTCATTTTCCCAGGTTTTCAATGACTCTTTAGCCCTGGACAGTGTAGACAACCAATGCCAAGCCTGATAAACTTCATTGGTCTTTTAAGAAAAATTCTCCTTGGGATTTGTGATCATGAATCCAAGGGCAACAGGAAAACTACACTCCCTACAGATTTTCTCTATCACTACAAGATAAATTCGTATTAATTTCATAGTGAGGATGCAAACGGCATCCTTCAGTGTTCCAGTGGACAGGTTATTAGGACTCCATTAAAGGAATTTACCTCTGTGCTATCAAACACTTGCTCTGTAACTATTCAGATTTGGTGTTGGCAGTTTGGACTTCTTAAAAAATACCAATGGAGCCACAGTGAATTCCAAGGCCCACAGTAATAGACAAGTGAATAACAACAGACATCTGAAATAGAAGTTGAAAATAAAGAAAATTGCCAGCTTGAGGGTATAGTTACTAAGATTTAGTAAAGCTTTTCAATGATCCATCATTTTGCTTTCTTTTCCCTTTGCTCAAGGTAGGTAATTAGGTGCAGGGGTTGGTGTTCATATCAATTACCTCTGGGTGAAATGTACTCCTTTATCTTCCCTTGCTTAGCCACACATTAAAAGTTTCATACAGTGGAATGCTGCTTATATATCTTTATAGTCTGCTTAATGCAAATCTCCAAACTATATAAACAGTTAGATATAGTAATTCTGTAAAATTAGGAGATTGTTTTGAATGGAGAAATGGAGAGCAGGGAAGAGAAATTAGGATTGTTTTGGTTTGGATATTTTTTATCTTACATGACCTTTTATACTTCCACTCTTATAAAATATGCCTGATTTGGTACTTTGTCTTTCCCCTTTTTCATAGTCCATTTCTGACCTGGAGAGACATACAGCATATTATTGTAAGGACTTCACGTGCAGGACATCTGAATGCTAACGATTGGAAAACCAATGCAGCTGGTTATAAGGGTGAGCTTCCTTCCTTCTTTGCCATTAAAGGCAAAATCATTTTTGTCATTTTTGAAGAGGAAAATAATCTCAAGTAGTTTGTTTGACCCTATGTTGTACTTACTTAACTTTGAACTTTCATTAACAAAAGGGGCCTTTCCTCTCTTTAATAAAGAAAAGTTCTTAACATTGTCAGAGAATGCAGGGATGCAATGAGGAAGGACAAGGCCCATTTGGAATTAGAGTTAGCGAGAGATGTCAGGGACAACAGGAAGGGCTTATACAAATACATCAGCAGCAAGAGGAAGACTAGGGAAAATGTTAGTCCTCTGCTGAATGGGGAGGGTACCTTGGTGGCAGAGGATGCAGAGAAGGCAGAGTTACTAAATGCCTTCTTTGCCTCAGTCTTTACTGCTGAGGCTAGTCCCCAAGAACTACAGAGCCCGGAGACAAGAGAGAGGACCAGGAGAGAGGAGGACTTTTGGATGGTCGAGGAGGATTGGGTTAGGGATTATTTAAGCAAACTGGGCACCCATAAATCTATGGGCCTGGATGGGATGCACCCAAGAGGGCTGAGGGAACTGGTGGGGGTCATTGCTCAGCTGCTCTCCATCATCTTTGAGAGGTCATGGAGAGCAGGGGAAGTGCCGGGGGACTGGAAGAAACCAATGTCACTGCAGTCTTCAAAAAAGGCAAGAGGGAGGACCCGGGAAACTACAGGCCAGTCAGCCTCACCTTCATGAGGTGATGGAACAGCTCATCCTAGAGACGATCTCTAGGCATGTCAAGGAAAAGAAGGTGATCGGCCGGATGAACAATGGGAGAGCTGTGGATGTTGTTTACCTTGGTTTCAGCAAGGCTTTTGACAGCATCTCCCATAACATCCTCATAGGAAAGCTTAGGAACTGTGGACTGGACGAGTGGAAAGTGAGGTGGATTGAGGACTGGCTGGATGGCAGAGCCCAGAGGGTGGTGATAAATGGGGCCGAGTCTGGTTGGAGGCCTGTGGCCAGTGGTGTCCTGCAAGGGTCAGAACTTGGCCCGGTGCTGTTCTTGTCCATCAGTGACTTGGACGAGGCCACAGAGGGCACCCTCAGCAAGTGTGCAGACGGCACCAAACTGGGAGGAGTGGCCGACACTCCCGAGGGCTGCGCTGCCGTTCAGAGAGACCTGGACAGGATGGAGTTGGGCAGAGAGGAACCTCATGAGGTTCAACAAGAGCAAGAGCAGGTCCTGCACCTGGGGAGGAATAACGCCAGGACAGCTTAGGGGTTGACCAGCTGGAAAGCAGCTCTGTGGAGAGGGATTTGGGAGTCCTGGTTGCCCTTGTGGCCAAGAAGGCCAATAGGATCCTGGTCTGCACCAGGAGGAGCGTTGCCAGCAGGTCGGGGGAGGGGATCCTGCCCCTGTGCTCAGCCCTGGTGAGGCCGCAGCTGGAGTATTGGGTGGGCTCCCCAGGACAAGAAGGACATTGAGCTTCTAGAGAGACTGCAGCGTAGAGTAACAAAGATGACTAAGGGACTGGAGCATCTATTGTATGAACAAAGACCAAGCGAGCTGGGCCTATTTAGTCTGGAGAAGACTGAGAGGAGATTTGATCTATATGTTCAAGTACCTGAGGGGTGATTCTAGGGAGGATGGGGTCAGGCTCTTCTCTGTGGTGGCCAGTGACAGGACACGGGGTAATGGGTGTAATTTGAACCACAGGAAGCTCCACCTCCATGTGAGGAAGAACTTCTTTCCTGTGAGGGTGACAGAGCCCTGGCACAGGCTGCCCAG
>JAUBNY010048516.1:0-10035 GCA_032275445.1 Crypturellus soui
TCTTCAGGGAAGCCAGCAAAGTTTGACTGTGGTGTCTCCGTTCTGCTCCACTCTTCGTTTGCTCTTATCAGTGTGTGTTAGGAGGGCAGATTGTGTTGCCAAGGGAATTGTGGAGAGGTAGATTCCGCACATACCAGCCATTCTGGATGTGTATCACCCCAAGCAAGCTTCTCTAATGCCAAAACTTCTGTTAGGCTCTAGTTTTTCTCTAAGTTTCCCCTTTTCCAGGCCATTCTTCCACAAATTCCCTTAAGACTTTTTCAAACTATCATTTGATATATTTAATTACACCAAAATACCTTAAATTAATCTTGTTAATAAAACATATTTGAGGCACCAAAATTAGAAACTATCAAAGTTAATGTTACTAGTTCAATTTTGATTTTCACTTTGTCTTCCAAATTCTTATTGTCCATGTGTTCAGTGTGACATAGTCTTTAATTAAATCATCACATACATTCCTTGTGTGACCTCTTCTCCTCTCAGGAGCTCTAACCCCTTCCCTTAATGGGATAAACAAAACTCATTTGATAAGGTATTTTCACAGCTTAATTTCTTTCTTTCTTGGTGTTCATGGTGATTATGTCCACATATGAACAAAAAACATGTTGCAGCAGGAGAGGATCAGTAAAACAAACTTGACTGGTTCTCAGGCACCATCAATATACATAGTTTGATAATTTCATTTCAGACTAGATTTTACAGAACTAGCCAAAAAGGTTAATGTCAAAATCACTCACTAGTTTTAGATATTAACTTAACATTCCTAAGTCCTGTTTTGTTTGGTTTTGAATAAAAAAAATATTTTCATAGTGACCTGGTATCTCCATCAAATCATTGCAGATGGTGTGGGCAGCCCATGCACATTGTCACACAATGAGTGGTGGGGGGGTGAGTGACACAGTGCACTTCACTTGTGGAAAGGAAATGGTAATAGATTTTATTGATAATGACAATGATTTCATGAGATTCTATGGCAAGATCACTTATTATTTACTGCATGGAGGTTCAGGATACACACAGAATTACCAAGGACACCCTCTCGTTGGGTCACGAGGTTCAGATTGGACCCCCTTGCTTTCCAAACTCCTTCTGTGAGGAGTCTGGGTGCGGCTGGATCCAGTCCTAGTCCCAGACCTGGTCAACAGTTTATGTCTAAGGGATTTGTGCACAGATACAAAGTAAAGTTTAGAAGTTCAAAAAAAGAGAAGCGCACTATGATCACTTACCATGAATCTGTAGTGGGAAGGATCTCTTAACCCCGAGGAGTATCCTTGAGCAGTGTCCCTGCTCAAGAGGAGATCCTGGCATGCAGCCCGATGTGATGCAAGGAGAGCTCAATGGGCTCTTGGGCTGTCCCCATCTTTATGGGATAAGATGATTGACATATAGTCATTCTTTCAATTCAGAAATGACTGTTGGCTGGTGTGCACACAGTTAGCCTTATCTCCCCATCAGGATAGGGCCATCAGGGCTGTTATTGGTTCCGGAGTGGGGGAAGAAATCAGCAAGGCAACTACCAGAATCAGATAATGGGGTAGTTAACACCTGAATAGGGCTACCTTTGAGGAGTCAGGTTGAGCTGGGGAAGGAGCACATCCTCACACTCCAGTCTGTGACTATAATCAATTCATCTTATCATCACGGAGTGGTGGTATGGTCACCTCTTGCTTCTGCCATAAATAGCGTGTTGATAATTTTTGCACTTACAGGTCCATGGCAAGTGAACATATTTAGCATAAAGTATTGCTATTGTGTACTAATTATACATTTTTGCAGGTTGAATTTTGGTTATTTGTTTTGTCATGTACCAGACCATTATATACAATACAATTGTAAATAATAGAGCTAATAATGCTAGAATCAGTAAAATAACAATTTGATGAAGCATGAGATTAAAAATTCCCGTTGCTAACCATCCGAGAAGGGTTTCCCACCAATGGTGTTCCCCATCCCTTTTCACTCTTTCCAGAACACGGTGTATTTCTTCTGTATCATGATGAACGATAATTAGGGCCCTTTGTCCATTGTCTAGGATGTGTTTCTGTACTTGATGCAGGCCATCGTGGTGTAGCAGTTTTTTCACCAACGTAAGGTTCATTCCGATGGGGGCAGGCATTAGAATTAATTCCCATACTTCCAGTATGAAGAACCCCTCTGGGGTTCTTCAATTACAGGTCAGGAGGGGTAGCATCTCCAGCATTTGGAATAGCAACATGAATATAGCATTTCCATCTGCCATCCTGCATGCTGCTGCAAGAGAAAATAGAAACTTGTTTTGGTGGGGTGAGGCCGAACAGGTTACCCCATTTTAGTAAGAAGGGAAAATCCATCGTGCACTAATTCTATGTTTTGCACCACTGCTATCAGTAGCTTCCCAGGCAAGTGGGCCATGAGGTTTAGTTAGAGTCATAGGCACAGTACCAATGGATGGTAAATTGACCATCACAGGCTGTCCTGGCTGTAATGTTGTTGGGCATTCTCTTTTACCTGTAAGTTGAGCACTAAGCTCAGTTTTCACAAAGAATGCTCAGCTTACAGGGCTTCCCGTAGGCCCATAATGATTATTTAATTCAATTATTTAATTTTTGGAGCACTTTGGGAACTCCGGTTTCCCATTGAGCCTTGTGTGGGTTGAAGCTCTTTTTCAACAAACCATTAGCTCTTTCTACCATCCCATTTGACTGGGGATAGTATGGGGTATGGAATACCCACTGAATTCCTTCTTGCTTTGCCCAATCTTGCACTTCTTTACAGGAGAAATGTGAGCCATTATCACTTTGGATAATATCAGGAGTAGGTAGATGTGAGAATCAAGACAATAGTCCTTGCACAGTACTCCGCCCATTGGCTTTCCTACACTTAGTTGCCAGAAGCAACCCGGAGACCACTTCCACTCCTGTGAGGATATATTGATAACCTGCAGAGGATTTGAATGGGCCGATATAATCAATTTGCCATGTAGACCACAAAGGTTTCCCCTGATTGATATGCAGAGGTGGAGCTTTATCAGGATGATTTGCTTACAAACTTAATCTGCACTGAGGACATTCTGTGAGAATAGTTTCACAAGTTTTCCTGTTTATGGGTCAGCCTCTACTCTGTGCAGCAAAGTGCTTCCTTACCTGTGTGACCTAGGTTTTGATGTAACGATTCTCCCAACCAATACCACTCAGGATCTAAGGTGATTTTTCTAATTTTAGTCAACTCATCTACCTTTTGATTCCACTTTGTAGCTGGTTGATTATCCTTAGCATGAACTTTTACCCATCCCATTTTAAATGGTTGTTTATTTTGGTATATCCAGCAATAGCTGCCAATCCTTTTTCTCCAGACGTGCGCTGAGGAGCTCTATATGCCACAGACAGAAGTACTGGACTCCCATCATCTAAGTGTCCTTTCCTCTCCTGTCCATCAGACTTATGGTTCACAGGCGGCATGGTCCTATTAAACAGAAGGCTGAGAAGGTTGGATCTCATAGGTCATTACATCCAAAGTAGCATCTGGGAATATCATCTCAAGATGATACTGCTGGTCTATTCATGTTTCCACGACTGCTATTTCCCTCTCTTTCTGGCATATTTCAGGATCAACTTCCTCATCCCATGGTGAATTTCAAGAGACTGCAGTCTCACTATTCATTGTCGCTTCATCCCAAGGCATCCTATAGCTTCAACTATAAGAAATACAGACCAAAATGGAAATACATGATCAAAGAAGATAGTGACATAAAATCAGGAAGCCAAATACATTTGTTTCCAGAAATTTCAGAGTCATTTGACAAAGTTAACCAAAATGCTGAAAATTTTGGCAAAGCTATGGTACCTAAGAAAGAAGATATGAAATTGGGAAGCACAATTTCAACCTGAATGGGAAAAAAATGCAGTTGGTGACCCTGTCTACAGACATTTTTCAGCATATGAAGAAAAATGTTGATGTTATAAACACTGGAACAATCAATTGAACAACATTCTCTAGGGCTGCAAAATACCTTAAATCCGAAATTAAGGGACTAATGCCATTTGACAACAGATAATGTCCAGGTTAACATAACCATCTTGTCCTCTACTATCAATATAAATTAACTATTCACTGAAAGAAAAAGAAGGACAAAACAGTTTTGGTTCTAAGCTATCCTTATTCTTGGATGATGAATGTTAATGAAGTAATCCTGTAAGGATGCATTTAATTTGCCAGATAATTCAAGTCCTTGCTTTGCACATAATTCCTTAAGTCATCTACATGGTAGTTTGTTCAAAAGCTGTTTCATTTGGACCAAGCCAATGACTTTTCTCCAGGATGAAATCCTAGTAGAGGTTCGTTGAACAGTTCATGCTTTCAGACTATAGGAATGAGATCATACTAAGCTGTCCCATTCTCCAAAGGCTTTGCACTCCCCATTCCAGCAGGACTTGCACCACCAACACTGCTACATCCTCCTGCCATGCTTCAGAGATGCAGCATATACCCTTAGCATTATCGTATATTTCTATTGGTCATTCAGGTAGGCTGCAGTACAGTTTCAGACACTTTAAAGGGATTAAAAAAAAAAGGTAAATTAGTCTGACGGCCAGAAGACCAATGCACAAAGGCTTTGGAAAACCAAACCAGACAGTACAAAGTATGGACACGGTGGCACAAGGGAAGTGTGTGGGGCAAAGTGTACGCAAACCTCACTGCAATATCTGGCCTGTAAATGAAGACTTGTAATTGTCGCTTTGAATGCTCTGCACCACCTTTCTGGTACTGAACTCTACCCATTTAAACCATCATCCTGGGGCAAAAATGCAAGGGAACAAATAAGTACCACACTACACCTCGCAGGTCAATAAAATCTGACTTTGTTGGCCCCAATGTGATAAACACATTTCAAGGGAAAGCACCCCTGTTTTGACAATACCCTGCCTCTGGGAATTGTCAGCAAGAACATCCACACTGATTTCAGTTGTCAGATTCATGATAGTTGGAATTCAGACTGTGTATGGTTTTATAGAATCTTTGAAAACTCATCAACTAGAAGTGAGAGAGATGTATCACAGTAGGTGGAACAGTGAGCAAATTGCCCAAACATATAAAAAAAGAAAAATAGATTTAAAAATTGAGTTCTTCAGGTTCACAATTTTGGCAGATAAAAACTTTAAAATTTTGCTGTATATCAGGATGTATACCAATACTAAGAGTCCTGTCATCCTGGATATTCCCTTTTGCACTTCAGAGGGTAATTCAGATCTCTGGTGGATTAATAGTCCTGTACAGATATGTAAATCTTAGCACTAATCACAGAAAGTCTGGAATAGCTAGGCTCCTGAGTTCAGCACCTCAAATAAACATGTAAAAATGAAACAATTAATCCATTCATAGTTGTCTATAATGCTAGCGATAAGCCTTAAGATGTCATGGATCTGACCTCACTAAAATTAAAAAGGCTTCAATAAAATAATTTGAAGAAATAATTATATAAAACATGTATATAAAAATATATATGAATTATTATTGCTCAGTAACCAAAGTGTTTCTGCCTAACCATAAAAGATAGAAACCTATTTTGTATTTTCTGTTTGTTTTAGTAACAGTTGAATTTGCATATAATCAAATCACTCTATGAGTCTTTAAAAATGTAAACACCAACAAAATATCATTACTTATATCATCATGAAGTGAAGAATTGGCAGTATGGTAGCAAATATGAGAGAGATGTGTATATGCAGAAATTTTACTATGTGCACAATCAATCACAGACAAACTCGCTTTTAGGAGGGTAATTTGTGTGTGGAAATGCCCATTTGTCATATATAACTACCAGGCAGGAGGGATATGGGAATACCTTTTTGTGAAGAACATATTTTATACTTCAAAGTGATTTTCCTGTCATCTGGATTTTCCTTTGTTGACAATATCAGCTCAGTCTGAAAAACTTCCCTCATACAATCACTTCACTACAAAGTGATATTCTATGCTGTGTTTTTTTTTTTTAATCTTCTGTGGTTTTGTTTGTTTTTAAGACAGATGGGATGGGACCAATACTCTAAGTGATTAGCTGTCAACAGTTTTAAATGTAATTAAAAGAACTAGGATCCACATCATTTGAACAATGAAGTCTCTTATTTCTACTTCTCATGTCCATCTCAGGAATTCCTTCACATTCCCAATCTCATCTTTACATTTCCATAAAAGTACTGAGAAATTAACAAATATAAAAAAATACAGAAAAAAAAAATGGCTTGTTGAGCAAACATGTGAGGAAGGCTGCATGAAGTAGGTACAATGGTCAAAAGAGTGAAGTTCTTGGGTCAATGAATATAAAAGACATTCTCAAGTAGCTAAATGGTCTTCGAAGCTCCAGCTTCATTTTGTCTTATAAATCAATTAGCACATGGAAATCATTTAATGAATAATGAATAACCAAGAGGTTAAAAGTCAGATCCTGGGAGCATTTAAGTATCTTCTTAAGTGTATATCTCAGAGTAATGCCACGGTATTAACTGGGAGAGTTCATTGTGCCTGTATTGCACAGTCATGCATCCTCAAATCTCAGCTCTATTTTCTGTTAACTTCTTTGAATAAACTTTCTGTCTCTTTTTCTGCCTAGCCAAATAATTACTTGCTACATCTCTCTCTCATGACTCCATCAGGGATCAGGATGAGATGAACAATCACCTATAGTACTGTTTATGAAGCAGCATATATCTTAAGATGCTGTCTTCCAATGTGCAAGTCATTTCCTGTTTTCTTGCCTTTCAATAGCAGTCCTTTGGTAGATAGGAAAGATGGTATATATTTGAATAGCGGACATCCAAGCCAAAATATTTGCTCATGAAGTAAATGAGTGACTGGAAGACAAAGATATTTTTCTTATTATTAATCCTAATAGTTTAGCTCAGAGTACCTGCACATTTCTACTGCACATTCAGCTTCATTGAGTTTTTTTCTCCTTTTGACATGTGGTTATTATTTAATCTTCTGCCAACACCATACCAAATGCATTTTTTCCTGCTACGCGCATGAAGCTTTTATACTATTGATGTTTTCACAGTGAATGATGTATGTGTGTCAAATTATAGCTATTGATCTATGTTTGTTTCTTATTGTGTTTGTTTTTTTTTTAGATAGCATTATAGTTTGCCTGATTGTGGATATATAAATAAAAGAAGGAAAGGAGAGAGGAAAAAAATGCCATTGTTACTTCTTTTATGAATTTCATTGTTGAAGGAAGACTGTTTATTTGAATTGAAAATATACTGAAATCAATGTTTCTTTAGATATGAGTTATCTTTTTTTTTTTTTTTCTTCTGAGCAACAAATTGAAGTAATAGGACATGGAATCTTAGTAGGAAAACAAAACTGAACAACCCCAGCCTCTTTAATTTTTCTGTGGAAAAAAAAAAAGAAAGAGAGAGATCTTTTTATACTGTTTTGTGTCACTTTTTTTTTTCTCAGAAGTTAATGTTCAAGCTATCCCAATATTCAGGGTTTGAAATAGATGCTGTCAAATAAACAAAATAAATAAATAACAAAAATAATTAAATAAATAAAAATAGTCCCTGTGAGTGATGCCCTCTTCAGTAGAGTGAAAAGCAAGTAATTTTCCAAGCAGTTTTGTTTTTCTCTTTTTCTCCCCCATTTTGTAGCTATTATTTTTCTTCTGTAACATATGGCTAGAAAGAAATGAATGCCAGTAATTCTGTTCAATGGTCAAAACAATGGACTGGGACCTCAAGGAAAAGACTGCTCTATGGTGATCTGGTGTGTTGTTTTCAACAAGGCTCTTCACCTTGCTATATATCGTGCTGTCCTCTGATTTTGTACCTGTCTTGCGTATGAGTGTTAGAGGAAGGACCTAATTTTGGTCAAACACGCAAAATTTTATGTAAGACAAAGAAATAAAAGAAGAAAAATGGTAGTAATAATGCTTAACCCACTCCAGGAATATCTCAGGAATATCTTTGAGTCCAATATGAGCTTCTATACAACATTTCTTGTAACCATTTGAGAGAAGAGATGACCAGATAGGCTAAATCTTGTCCCTTTCTCCAATCTATTCCCCATTTTTTTTTCTTCTCTTTCTCAAAAGCAAGCAACTAAACAAGCCCCCAGAGAGTGGCTAATTCTATTTTGGAAAATCTCATTGTAACAAACAAAGATTTTGGATTGCTAGGTGGGGAGAGTCTTGTTTGATTTTGTTTTTACCAGATTATAATTTTTCCAAGATGCTGCTGATCTTTATGACCCCTCACCCTTTTGAACCCCTCACCCTTTTGAACTATGACAAGGAAGCCAATTAATGAAAATTGTGTTGATGTTCTTTTTGATTGTAATTGTCTTCTAGGAACTGCACTTAAGATCATGCTAAACCAGACTTTCATCTTCCAAGAACTCAATGGGGAGAATCATTTTGAGGTAGACATCTGTTGCAGAATGGTTTAAGGATCGGGGACATGGATCCTGTGTGGCTTTGAACAACCAAGGCCTTGGATTTTAGTTACTTAGGCTCTTAGCACAAGTTAGGCCCCCGGGTTGCACCGTGAGAACTTCAGCACAATTCAAGAATAGGTGAGAAATAATGCTGAGAATGTGCAAACACCTGGGTGTGATACAGAGAATAAGTAATGGGATATAAATAGCTAATCAATGGTATAGTGGGATATAAATAGTTAACCTATAGTATAAGAAAGTGTGGCTTTAGTAGCAGTTGTGGAAGTATATAATGCCTGTATGCAGCAGCAATAAATGAAGTCTTGCCTTATTACTCATATTGGGACAGCCACATTTCTTCCCTGCACCCTCTCCCCAGCAGACCAGTTGACCCTGAGACTCAGAGATAACATCGTTGCAGCCTTGAGACTCGGAGGGCTTGGAGAAAACAGCAGCTCAGCGGATTCACCGCTGCAACTAGAAATCAGCTCCGCAGATTCCACTCCTGACGGCGGCAGACATCCATCAGAAAGGGATCTTCTTTATCCTAAAAATCACTGTCTGAGTTTGAGAATAAAACCTGATTTCTAATGCCTGCTATGCTAGCTTTCATGAAGAGAAACTATCAAAGCTTATGTGAAAGTAAACCTCTGTGCAGCCGCTATGCTCTATGGTACAGCACAACATTTTCACATCCTCATCATTCATCATCATTTTACTTCTTGTCCAAAATTTGTGATGGAAATTATTAAATTTCCCAGTAGTGGCTGGGATGGCGACTTTTAAACCGATTTGATATGAGAATATGTTTTCAGCAAATTAATATGCCTTGCTCAGATAGCATTTTGAATACCTTCCTGATTCAAGTAGAATGTTGATACCAAAGCACTATGTAGATATAAAAGGTCTGCAGAATAGAAAGAGCAGGTTTGCACTTTAGCAATAAAATCCAACCTTAATGACAAAGAGGAGCAGCACAAGTCCAATATTCACTGACATAAAACTTCAAACATAGCACAATCCAATCTACACCTAAACGCACAAAGATAAGAGAAAGGAAAATTTTAGCTTGAAGTTGTTCTCTTTCAGACTGAATATTTTATTTCCCACTCACCTTTTCTAGAGGCTCTTAAAGGATCTATGACCACAACATTTCTTCAGGTAACCAGAACTTGAACTCTGAGAGGACTGTGCCATTAAAGTTACCATTTTCTAATTGAGGGATAAAGATTGTTTTTCCATTAAATAATTTTTGTTTTTTTTCCTCTTCTGTTTTCTCTTTTACTGGTTATTGAGTTGACACATCCACCTAGGCGATCATTTATCATTATAAACTACGATTTCCTCAGCTGATCTAGGAACTAGATTCTTATAAACTTATGCAAAATGTTGCAGTTTGAAAGCCAAAGTGGTGGTGGAGGGGGAAGGAGATATCAAATCAGTATCGGATTCACAAATAGTCTGTGGACCGTAGGTCCAATCTCCTTCCTAAGAGCGAATCCAAATAGTTCCCAAATAGTGTGATCAACTATAAGCTCGATTCTGGCAGTATCGGATTCACAAATAGTCTGTGGACCGTAGGTCCAATCTCCTTCCTAAGAGCGAATCCAAATAGTTCCCAAA
>JAUBNY010048517.1:0-10033 GCA_032275445.1 Crypturellus soui
CCCCCCCCCCCCCCCCCCCCCCCCCCCCCCCCCCCCGGGCACTTCTATCCCCTGAGCGCAACATTGATGATGCCATTTAGTCCCCTTAGGTAGCCCAGTCCCACATAACGGCCCCAAACTCATTCCAAGCCCCAGGATCGTATATTGTTGCCTCACTTAAAATGTTACAATTATCTAATCCCTATTTTAAAAGATGAATCAAATCCCTGGGTTGGATATCCTGGACTCTCCTGGAACTTTCTAAAACATGCTGCACAGCCTGTAGCAACTTTTCCTGCTCCTTTGTCATGGATACTCCCATCATCCTCAACAGCTAGACTCACACTTCCCAGTGCTAGAGCTTCCAAGGCTCACACTCCCCAGTGGTTCACAGCTTCGTTACTGTTTTTCAGTTGCGGCCGAGTAGATGTTGTCCTTCGTCTGTCCTGTCAAGTTTGCTCCACTTCACGATCTTCCCCGTTCGCCTATCTTGGTCCCTGTCTGGGCACCATTTGTGGGAGCATTGAAAGAGCAGAGGCTTAAGGTTTAGAACCAGAAGCCATTTTATTGAGCATCAGACCAAACATATATTCTCCGAGTATGTGAGCACGCACTGTCCATGTGCTATCCACGTGCTCCCTCCTCCAGTCTCCAGCCAATTTCTTGACTCTATTGCTATCTGGGTCCAATCCTGCTACCGGACAACAGGTAATCAACCAGAGACCTGTGTGTCCAGCCTGTGTTTTAGGTTTCTCTATCTGCTAATCTGTTATTCCTAACTTTCACAGTTTCTCACTCCTAATCTTCACAGTTCCCACAGTTTCCCACAGTTTCTCACAACTTCTCACATTTTCCCATAGTTTTAGATGATTCAATGGTATCAATTTAGCTTTTTGAATTTGCTTGCTTTTGTTTTAAAGACAAGTTAAATTTATGTGTTCAGTTTGTGTCTATGGGGAAGTTATGCTGATTTAAACCATTCAGATTCTAAACCAGTTTTGTACAGTTGCAAAATAGTCCTTTTCTAGATAGCTGTTTAACTGAACTTTTCCAAAATGAGACTGAAGCATGCTGGCAGAACTGTATATAGAATCTAGCTTTGCTGTTTTGTTGCAGGCCCAGCTTCACTGAAAGTAGGGAGTTTTGAATGGACAAGACTTGAATGGACTGCTTAAGTCACTATAATTGTATTGTTGCAAAAAGAAAGGTGGTAACCCTTTACTTTAACATAAGGCTCCTTTAATCTGTGAATCAGTTGAAGCTTGCACAGAATGAGTCACTTGTTTAAATGAAATAAACATTTATAAGGGGGGAGTGGGAATTAACATCCTCATTAGCTAATTAGCTAAGCCATTGGGAAATTGTACCTTCTGAATAGAAGAGTCTTTTAAGAATCCCTTTGAGATGGAAATTGTTGTGCTAGCTCGTTAAAGGAGACAGTAAAATAATCCAGAGGGGCAACAACCACTGTATTTAGTTAGTTGATTTTATTCACCAGCACAAGAGCTCTGTGATAACAACATCCACCATTACCTAGCAGGGCTGTTATAGGGACAGGCTTATCAATTAGTAATTAGCAATTAGTGCAACTAAATGAAGTGTACTGCTTGTCCCAGGAAAATGCTATAGTATTTCTTCACTTCTTATTTTTGTATTTGCCCCGCCCTGCCCCACCCCCTTCCCGCGCAGCCACTCTACGTTAGCAGTGACGCACACAGTGCGCGGACCCTGGCAAGATGGCGGCAGAATTGTTAGTGCTGGATGCAGGGGAGGTGGAGTCTTTGAATTTTCTGCGGGAGCAGCATGTGCACTTCTTCCAGCGCTGCCTCCATGCCCTGCCTGAGCGCTACTTCTCCCTGGAGACCAGCAGGTAGCGGTCGGGGATGGGTGGCGGGCTGGCCGCCCTGCTGGCTGTGGTGCCCCTTGGCCTGGCATGGCCTGTTCGTGTTGGTAGTAGCCTGTTGCCTTTGCCCGTACGGGATGCAGGCTACTACCCCCAAGTGCAGGTTTGTGCGAAGGAATCGTCTGTGCTTCAGTGACACTCCCTCCTCTTCATGAGAGACTGCTTGTTGATCCCTCTGATCCTATGCTTCATCTCAATTTTTAAATAAGTGACTTAAGTCTCCAGTGTCACAAAGTCAGTGTGCAGAAGACACAGTTATGTAACTGAAATCCCTTACATCTTTGTTAGCCTGCAGGAACTTTAAAGTATATTAATTTCAATAGTGAATTACCCCCCTTCCTTTAAAGTAGGGGGGTGGTTGTCTATATAATAGCTTCAGATTGCAGTTCTTTCAGGTTCTTAATAACTTCCTATAAATAATAAATTAATTCTGCTGCACAAGGTGATCAGTACTTTGTTGTTTGCAAAGTTGCATTTGAGAGAAAACTTGGAAACATGTAAAAGATTCAGTATTTTTTTTCAAACAATAAAATCATCAACTTCTAATTTTTTTTCTATTGCCTTGGGAGTCATAGTGGAATAGTCATAGAGTCACGTGGAAAGGGTGCAATGACTTTTCACATTTTTTTTAATGTGTACTTTCATTATTTTTCAATACTTTAAAATACTTTAGAAAGTTTTAGGAGTGTGGGTGTGGATTTTTTTTTTCATTTTTTTTTTCTTTTCTCCTTTCAATCCTGCATTTATTTCACTGCATTTATGCTTGTTTAGTGGGATGGTGAGTAATCAAAGATCCTCTCTGATCTCTAGACCAAAATACCAGCCATGAATACAAATAAAAACTAATTGGGTTATCCAAGCTTAACGTTTACAGGACTCTCAGCAACGAAAGCAAAGCATGTCCTGTGCTGCATCATCAGAACTATAGTCAGCAGATCAAGGGATGCAGTTATCTCACTCCATTTAAGCATTTGTTATGCCACATATGTAACACTGTGTTCAGTTCTGGTTCTCCTGTTCAACAGACACACTGAAATATTGGAGGGTCCAATGGAGAAGAGCCACCAAGATGATAAAAAGGGTTGGAAAGATGGACATCTGATAAAAGACTAAAGAGAACAGAAGGCTCAGGGAGGATCTTATCACACTCCCCTGATACATTAAAAACTTGTTAGAGAAGGAGCATGATGATAGTGCAAGAGACAATGGGCATTGCTTCAGGGGAGATTCAGCCTGCATATAAGAACAATGTTTTTCACTGTAAGAGCAGTTAAACAGTGGAATAAATTGCTCAGAAAAGTAATGGAGCATCCTTTTTTTTTTTTTTTTTTTTTTTTTTTTAAACTGATCAACAGCACTCTGGCTAATGGTGTCCATAATCCTGCTTTCAGCAAAAGGTGGGATCAGGTGATCTTCAAAAGCCCCTGCCAGTCTAGACATTTCTGTTCTGTGGCTTATATTGTCAAGCTTTCCCAATTTGTCTCTGAGCTAAACTAGAAGCTGTAGTTTACATGACATCAGAATCTGTCATCAGGAATGTCTTGCTTATCTTTGGGAGGAACTTAAAACACAGACTAGTTTTTCAGTAGATTAAATAATAACTTGAAGATAAAATTTTAACCTTTGATGTGTGACTTCCTAAATTAATACACATGCAGTAACTAAAGTGGTGGTGGAAGGCATGAAGAAAAAGTACAGCAATAGTGATGCTAGACTTAGTGATTGTTTCAAAAAGGGGTGCTCTGAAGGTAAATTGTTCTATATAAAACTTTTCAATTTCATGCAATGTGTCAGCTGAGATAGATACAGTTGAGTTGTCTTTATTTTGTTAGTGCTCAATGAGACAGGATAGTATGCAAAGTAAAATATGGTATGTAGGTAAACTGAAGTCTAGCTATGTGTAAAACCATTTTTCTGCATTTATCATCTGATATATGTGAGTGTTTTTGAATGTAGGTCAGGTTCATTGTTTTGTCTTTTATATGTGCTATCTTCTGTTTTGGAGTCTGGTGTGCAGCATTTCCTAAGGCCGAGATTGGCATAGTGTTTGTGCCTCTGGAAGTAGCTTAACTGGGTAATGTGTGAAAATGTCTTCAAATATTTGTAGTCAAAGATTGTCAAACCTTGGGTTTTTGAAAATTATAAATATGCACGATATCCCCCCTCCCAAAATGCTATAATTGAACTTAGTTACCTTTTTTTCCTTATGAAGTTTAAAAATAGTGGTTTTGCTGAAAGAAGTAGTGAGGTACTGTCCGCAGTCTGATTTTTGGATTACATAGATCTAATCAGTGGCAAAAGTTGATATAAGCCTTGACTTATTATGACTCTGTAATTAAAACAAAAAGTAATAATAATAGTAGAGAGACATATCTTAGAATTCAATGATTACAAAATAAGCTTAGCCTATTTTGGTCAGGAATACCAATGGAGGTATATGCTATTCTTATGCTATTCTTACACTGCATACAGTGGGTTTTTTGTTTGTTTGTTTTATTGATAGTGTTCAATATGCAAGAAGATTATAAGCTAAAATCTTTTGTGAGAACAGTCAAAAAGAAAAATGCAAAAACTCAGGATCTAGGTAAGAGATAACATAAAATCAAATAGTTCAGCTTAACACATTGTTCTTCAAATGAACTGTGGTCACTGCTTGTTGTATGTAATTCTAGGTGATATCAGTTGTGAAACAGAAGTTGTTGGCTTCAAAATGGCTTGTGAATGTTAGGCCAAACTATTCCTATAACAACAGGTCAGCACACTCATAGGCATGTCATGCTTTGTGGATTGTGACATTGTATTTGAGAGGTTTGTTGGACCATCATTTGGCTACCGCACTATCATTTGCTGCAGAACACTTTTAAGGCATATTTTGGGTTGACTTGTATCACCATTTTCTGTGGCCCTGGTGTTTGCAGCTCTGACACAGAACCACAGGCAGAAATTACAGAAATTAGATGGTCACAGAGGTTTCTGTCCTGATCTTCTTCAGAGGTTCTCTCTACTTTTGATACTTGTGAGGTAACTGCAAATTATAATTTAGGAAAACTGGGATTGACTTTTCTGGTGTGTGTTTTTGTTTGTTTGTTTGTTTTCTTATCAGCATGCTGAACTCTCATTTCTGTCTATTCAAGCAGTTGTTTCACAATCAGCTGATCAGTTGTTGAAACAAGAGCAAGAATTTTCAGAATGGTAAACAGGTACAACTGTGGGTACCAAAATGTACATCAAACTAATTTTAATCTGACTCAGATATTCCAGTTTACCAATAATAGCAAGCTATCTCAAGTTGCCATCCTAGTGCTGTGGTGTTGGTGATTTCTCAGTGCAACTGTTGCACTATTTGAGGGAATATACTATAAACCAGATTATTGAAATTATTTGAATTAAAAACAAAACTTCCCAACAAAGAGGGCTGATTTGCAGTGTAGTCTAATAAGCAGTTAGATTAGCAAAAGTTTAGGGAAGAGGAGGAGCTTTGGGCAGGAAGGAACTACTTCAGCACGCCAGCTGTTCCTGACTTCACTTCCTGCATTGGATACTTGGATTCGACTTGTTTAATTTTAGATGTTTGTTAGTCACCTAGGCTTCTTTGTACTCAATGATAAGTACCTCTATGTAGTAATTCGTTTTGTGTACTTATTTCTGCATTCATTGGTTAAAAAGGAATCCTTACTATTTGAAACAACTTTTAAACATCTGAAATTGTTTTGGTCACAATGAGAGGCAGCTTACTTCAGTTCAGGGTTACCTTGCACTTACCGCATAATTATAAGATTGTTCATGTCAAAATTCATCACTGAGAACTAGTTTTTAATTTAGTAATTTAATAATGTAGTTTATCTTGTAGTGTCTTTTTCAGGTAAGTGGGCACTTACTTAGGCTAATGTCTGAATTGGTATCTCAATAAAAGAAGGCATGGCTTATATGAAGTCTTGTTGAGATATGTTTAATGTATAAAGAACATATTTCATTCAGTAAATGAATTTTATATTATCTGAACTAGACTCAATGTATTGCTCAACTTTACACGTTGAGAATTCAGTTATTTCTGTTTCTGTAACTGTTAATCTCCCCATGACATTCATGGTGGGAAGTGTAAGCCTTATCTTTTTCTTTTAGGTTGACAATTGCATTTTTCGCACTCTCTGGTCTGGATATGTTGGATTCCTTAGATGTGGTGAACAAAGATGATATAATAGAATGGATTTATTCTCTGCAGGTCCTTCCCACAGAAGACAGTGAGTTTTTTTTTTATTTTTAATTGATATTAACATCTTTACTTCTTATGTCTAGAAATCTCTAGAAATAGATTCCTCTAAAGAAATAGAGATAGAAGTGATTAGTTTTGCTTTTTTATGTGTTCAAGTTGAAGTTATGAAATTACTTTGAAGATAAGACAATATAAAATTCTACTGAAGTTCTACCCTCAAAAATATTCTCAGATAAGTTCTTTTTTGCCTCTAAAAGAAATGCATATGATGCATTAACATTACAAGTCTATTAATGATTATATTGACTTCCACTAAATATAGCTATGCCAGGAGCTATGAGTATATGGACCAGCTTTTTGAAAAAAAGGAGGGATAAGATGAAGAAGCAAAAGGGATGAAAACAAATCCCACTTCATAATGAAAAATCTATTCTTTGGATCTGTGATGGTTAAATTTGCCTAATGTTTTTAGAAGGGAATAATACTGTTGCTCTCTCCCAACTGTCTTCAGATTGGAACATGCATAATTGATCCAGGTTAGGCAGGGAACTCAAAAGAAGTGTCCCTCTCCAGGCAGCTTAACAGAACCCAAGGGAAGTGCCATTTCTGTGAGCTTGCTGGCCCTGTGTGTTTTCTTCTTCCTGGGGCAGCTCAGGTGAGTGGCTAATAGCAGTAGAGGGAGTGGAAGGCAGGGGACTGCAGGTAAGGCAACTTTATGACATGAGGTGCTGGCATGCTAAGGGCTGGTGTGGGATAGCTTGAGGCTGGTCTTCAGAGAAGAGGTAATTGCAGGTGCCTATCTAAAAAATTCATGTTGGATTTTTGGCTTTTAATGTTGGATGGTTATAGATATAAAATCATGCATTTCCTTATAATGTCTAATTGTATATCACAAATTAGTTCTCTAATGCTTGTTTTTTACAGTAATAAAAAGAAACCATATCTTACTCTGACAACTTGCAAGCCTTCAGATCCAATAGTGTTTTTTTTTTTGGGGGGGGGGAGGGGTTGTTTTGTGTGTGTATGTGTATGTTTTGGGTTTTGTTTTTGTTTGGTTTTGTGGCTTATTTTCTGGGATTTCTTTTATTCTATTGTGTTTTTTTGATTGTTTGGGTTTGTTTGTTTGTTGTGGCGTTCTTTTGCTTGGGTTGTATTTTAGGACTGATCATAGAAATTTAATGTTCCTATAGCTCTTTTAATTATGAGAAACTTTCTGTCCCTTAACATTAAGAAAACTTTCCATGTGTACATTCTTTGTTTTTAGGAGTTACATACTTATTGATCTCTATCCCTGTTTTGGGGATTCTATTCTGATAGAACCATCAACTTCACAAGAAGAAGGATTAGAATAGGCATTTTGTTTGTTTATCTTCAATAGTATGCTGAAATTCTCTGTAAAGTGCCCTCCCCCCCGCCTCCCCTAACCTAGCCAGTATTTGGGATAGTCCCATTGTTAAGAACTTCCTAGGGAGGACAGTATCAATTTCAGCTTGCAGATGTGTAGTGTAAAGATTCAGGGCACAGCTAGGACAAGCTCTTCCCATGATACAATTATTGGAGAATACTCTTGCAGGGAGTGCCTCTGTGCAGTGGCAATGCATTCTGTGCTTATAAATAATAGATCTTTCTTTTGGCCACTTTCCCTCCAATCCTTTTGCTATCATCTCATAAGAACTTTTTTGTTGTTGTTATTTGTTTTGTTAAGCTCTATTCATTCTGATAATAATGCCACACTTTATCTTGGCACTTGACCTCTAAAATTCTAGGGTCCCCCCCCCCATTTTTTACTTCATCTAGTGGACAATAGATGATTAAAGTATAAATGATATTCACACCACCAAATTGGATGCTGGATGACTCAATATTCAGAAAGTAGTGCAAAACCTCCTGTCATGTCTGGTTTCAATAAAATGCCTTGACTGTCTATTTTTTAATGTAAATACATGCGATGTGACAGCCTGCCACTAGTAGAGCTCTGACTCCATCTTTTGACATGCCCAAAGAAGTAGCTGAGGCCTTTGGTTTCAAGATGATTGTACATATCTAATTAAAGGAAACACTTACTAGGCTGATGAATCAGAATAATCTGTTGCAGCTTCTTGGACATGCATGTTGATATGTTTCTCTTTCTGGGGAAAAATGATCTTTAAGTGTTTAAATTATAGCACGGTAGCATTATGTATTTTTGAAATGGTGAATTTCCAATAATCCTGCTTTAAGTAATAGGATTGCACTTGATATAAGTCTTCATTACTTTTGGCTCTAGCATTGAAAAAACAATGTTTTAGATTGAGTCAATGAAATCCTAAAAGGAGGGAAAAAGAATTTTTGGGGGGGAGGAGGGGAGGAAGAGAAGAGGCATCCTCTGTTCAAGTTCAGTAGTACTTCACTTGTTTTTACTTAAGGTCCCTTTTTAAGGTGGTAAATTCAGATTATTTTGAGAACTGCTGCTAATTTACAGTGGGCTTTCAATGGATAGGAGACAGAACAATTGATACTCTACAAACTTAATTTCAGTTTAGTTTTACTGCTAACTATTATAGTAGGGTATTGTAGAACTTGGTAGAAAATTAAAAATTTGATGTTTAGAATTGTTAGTTATACTCTCAAAATATACTGTGGTAGTAGTATATTTGTATGTACCAGTTTGGGATGTGCTAATGTAGCCTGCAATTGAAAGGTTTGTAGCCTTGTGATCCTAAATGCAATACATTAAAAAAAGCTAAAGATTGAGGTCCATCAGGATAGATTGAATTCTTCCATGGTTTTATTGTAGCTAGGAAACATGAGAGATTCAAAAAAGTAATAGCCTTTAGATACCAAGTGTTCCACTCAAGTGTTTGCTCTGTCTAAGTTTGAATTTAGATTGGTAACGACACTTGCTGTGCACAGTCCAATGTTTTGGTTTATAGTGATAATTAATTATTTTTTAGCCTTAGTTCAGTAAGAATTGCTCATGTTTATCTGGGTATGCTAATTGTGTCAACCTATGTTAAAGCTATGACTTTTTGTGTTTTAAGCTTTTAGTCTCATATGTAAAATTGCTCCTGCACTTAGCAAAATAAGAAAAGCCTAGATGCCAGAGGAATGCATATGTACCCTGAAAGGGGAAGAAGTAGTAGTAAAAATTACCGCTCTTCCCATCAATCATGAAAGTCACATAACAAAAATGTTCCTTCTATAACAAAAATGATTCTTGGATCTTGGAAGCCTCCTATGGTCTTCACTTGGAGTTCTGTTATAAGAGCTTAAGGACTGTCTGGCCTACACATACCTAATATGGCTTTCCTCAAGGTAAAGTCTTAGCTTTTGGTGTAAATGTGGAGTCTCTTGCTTTGGGAAGCAAGCTTAATCTTTATTGTGCTTTCCAGAATCTGTTGCAACACAGAAAGTAGGATCTTTGACTCCAGCAACTAACAGGCAAACTTTCTTTGCTGAAAAGATAAATTACAACAAAATATAAGTTATGTATTTTTTTATCTACAAATCCAGATGTTCTGTTTTTTTGTTGCTATAGATACCAACTTTTAGTGTATGCTGAACTTACCTTCATTATACCTGCTGAGTCATTAGTTTATATATATATATATTTAGGATAAAAAGTGGAGATTGCAGGGTGTGTGGGGGTGCTTTTGTTGTTGTTTATTCCCCCTTCTGTTAAATGATAGTTCATTTCGTGGATATTAGATCCAAAGACTTGTCTGTTAGAAAAACTTGCACACTTTACCAGCTTTGAAGTATTTAGACTGATGCAAGTGTCTAAATTAGATGCTGCATATCTGCGGAGTGTATTTTAAACTAGAAATTACTATGTTTATTAATTACACCAGTACACCAGTATTGATGTACAGTGTTGCACGGTGATCTTTTTTAGGGTTTTCAGTATTATAACTATTGTTGTTCAGTTAACCTGGTGTAAATTTTCCTAATCTCCATGA